>NW_021025247.1:1376992-1455046 GCF_004153795.1 Camellia sinensis
TGAATTATTTTATTTTATTGTTTATTTAATTTATACATTTAATTTACACACACACACACCACTGTGGGTATCACACAGTGTAACAATGACAATACGTCATCATTGGCATGTGGTGTTGCTAGTCAATAATAAGACATCACATAAATAGTGGACTCCACTATCTAAATATAATTACCCTATCCAACTCAGCCACTAACTCACATATTTGTATAGTAGAGTATATTACACTTACATGATAGTTTATTATTGGATAATAAATACTGGGGAGTAAAAATCCCAAGGTCGGCCCAACTTCAAGGAAGGTGTCCTAAAGTCTAAGACCAAAAGGTCTAATTACATTTGGGGCCCAAAAAAGAAAGAAACACGAATAAAAAGTAAGTCAAAAAAAGAAGACTATCTTGACTGACCAACTACGTTAGGTAAAAAACATATTTAAGTGGATAAAATCGAATGAAATGGCAAGCATTAAAATGACGCTACTTGACATAATGACAACATCGACACCAAAAAATATAAGAAAGATTGCAGTTAAAATAAATGGGGGAAAGTAACAATCCAGGTACGCAAACAATGCCTATTTAAATATTATTTCTTATTACCATATAAAGTACTAACTTGACTGTCGAAACGTTCTCCCTACCAATAATCAGGTCAGGAAGCAAAGAGTGGCCTTGTTTGTTATGTAAGGTTCAAGGAATTTGAAGCTTATCTTGCTTTTCAATTAGTGTAAGACAAATTCACCACCCATTGATACCACTTCTCATTGACAACATGATATCACCATTGCAATGATTTGTTTTAGGTAAATTATACTTTGCCCCATTATGTTTTACCATTTTCTCACTGTAGTTCTTAAAGGTTTTCTTTTTCTTTTTCTTACTTTGGCCCTTACAGGGTTTTTCCCCCCCCACTTTGGCTCTTCACATTTCAAATTTTTTCTAGTTTACTCTTAAAACTAACTTTTGTCCAAAATTACATAGAAAGCATCACATTAACAACTGCAAGACATGAAGTATATTATTATATTCAACCTACACCTCTAACTCAAACTTAAATCTAAATATAATAAAAAAAAATTTATGTCACGTGGCAGTCAACATGGTATTTTCTGTCTAATTTTGAAAAAAACTTAATTTTAAAAGTAAATTGACAAAAATTTAAAATATGAAGGGTCAAACTAAGAAAATGATAAAACATATAGAGAGCAAAGTATAATTTACCCAATAGTTTTTCTCTAAATATAGAAAGCAATCAAAATTAGGAATAAACTCATGGCCTTGTACTGACCATTGGCCCGATGGTCCGCCCAACTTGACCACCTGAGTTCGATATTTTTAGAGCTTACAACAAAAATTTGCTCATACGGTTAAACAAAGATTTTGTACCCATTTAATATTCAAACTAGGCTTGGAATGAAGAGTTCTAACCCAGCCATCCCAATCATTTATATAATATTAATTGTAATTTTACAATATTTTAATTATAAAATAAAATAGAAAAAAATTAAAAGACAAAAAAAGTTTATATACACTTATTTTTAGGACTTGAATTAAAATATTTGTTAAAAATCATATTTATTTTATTATTGAATTTTGTCAACATTTCAAATTCAAATAATAAATAAAATAATCTAAATAATGCAATATTCATTAAAGACAAAAATAAAAAATTAATAACTTATATCTATTGGGTTAAATAGGTAGGCTTGAAATTTGAATTGTCTTTGTTATAGGGTTGGGTTTGAAATGGTTAGATTAGGCTCGATATCGGGTCAGATTGAATTTGAGATGACACATATCATCTTATTATGTAGTGTAAGTCCAACCTAAACTTGGTCCGACCTGAGATTTGTCTACCCCTAACTGGTATACTCTCAAAACCTCATAATGTAGGTTATTAGTTCAGACCCTATGCAGTGCATTGGAAAGTAATTCTCTTTCTCCATCCCATTTTATATTTTTTGGTATAAGGAGGTGAGTTGGATTGGTTTATAGACAAACACTCATTCTCTTTGGTTGAGTTTTTATCAATATTTTTTTAAAATAATTTAATGAAAATAAACACTAAAAACTAACTTCAAATTATCACTTGTGATTTGCTATTTTTTGGATTTGTTTTTGTGTGTGTGTGTGTGTATGTGTGTGGAGCTTATCCACTCCACACTAGAGTTTATTTACAATAACCCTGCTTCATTTTACATTAATCCTAATTAATAGAATAATTACACAATAACTCCACATGTAAATTAAATTATACGTTATTGCATACTATCATAAAATTAATTATTTTATGTGATTTGTTGTGGTATTAAATAAACATTTAGGGTGTGACACATTAGGTGTAAATGGACGATTCACTCGTGTATTTTGTAATTTCTCATTTATCAGGATGAATACTTAAATAATGTGACACAATATTAAGAAATATTTCATTATTTTCCAACTTATTGTAACCTTGAGGCAAAAATTATCATTTGCACTCTCTAAAGGGGATAAATTATTTAATGATCTTTGAACAATTACGCATAATATTTAATTTGATTTTTATTAATTAAAACAGTGTGATTTATTGCTTTTATATTATTTTTTTGAGAGATAACAAAACATGTGTTACTAGATATGGCATTGTTTAGGAATGTGAATTTTTAGTCAAAAAGTCATTATAAGTTACATATAACTCTTTATTTTTTTGCTCATGTTTTTATAAAGGAAAATTTATCATAAATCTCATATGGTGGAATGTTGATCCATTTAATCCTAAGGCCATGTTTGTTTACCGGCGTGGGAGGGGAAATTGGAGTGCTATGAAGCTTGTTTGGTGATGATTTGGGAGGGGAGAGTAATAGTCTGAGGGGCTTAATAATCCCCCTTAGTAGGTGTGTGTGTGTTATTTTCTGACCACACTGCCAAACAGCTACTCAACTGGAGAACACTGGCAGAATAGATTGCGCCCAAACGATACGTCACAGAAAGAAAAAAGACTCTGGCGGTAGTTCGTCCACCCGGGGGGACTCCGACGATCAAGTCAGTTATCTCTCAAAGATAGCAAAAGTGCATAACTCACTATTCAGAATACAAAAAGCATACCTTAGACCCACGAGGGTGCCTTACTTTTATAACCAACACTGACTTGATCCTTATAGAAGCCTAACTTCAATGGACTCTGGCTCAATGCCTATCCAGGACTCTCAAATAGATAAAGATAAACTCCCTAAGAGCTTTATCCTTATCCAGGCTAAAGTCCTCCCTCATTTTAGGACTCTTGTAACTTATCCGCTCATCTCGGATTCTGGTATCTCCATAGATAACCTCGACCTAGCCGAGATTACCTCGGCGTCAAGTCAAGGACACATGGCACCTCAACTGGCACTTCGGTGCCATCCTGGCCACGTGTTGCTATCCAAAAAATATGTCCCCACAACTGCCCCCTAGGTTCTATTACATTAGCATCCTGAGGTGATGGAACCTATATCATTTAAACCCCATAGCACGTCGGCTAAACTTGCTTTATCATTTACTATCGAGGTTATCACACATCAGCTTCCATATGATAAACACTTCAGTGTGTTTGCATCAATGCTTTAGAACCAAGAACCAAGTTTTCTCAAATTTCTCTAGCCGAGGTCTTTGCTTCATTAAATCAAGAACTCCAAGAGTTTCAACACGCGTATGAGTTATCACGCACGGTATTTCAACTGTTTTTGCCACGCGTCTCTTCCCCATTGAACCGTACCTGACACGCGCCATTAAGTTGCGTCACATTTGTGTACACCGCCTGACAGACACGTTGTCCAAGGCACATTCATTGTGGTTCACCGCCCTTTCGTGTTTTTTGACAAAATTTTGCCTTCTCTCTTCACCGTTTCACTTTTGCATCTTCGTTTTTGTTCAAACTTTCTCTCTCTAACTTTCTCTCCCAAATCCTCCATTGCTGTTTTCGTGAAGCTTTCTGCAACCACTTTCACTCTCCCCCTCTGGCGAGGCTTTTGCTGCACTTCTTTGCTCACTGCTACCGTCTGACACCGGCGTACTTCACACCGGCCTTATTTTCCTCGGTAAGCCACTGTTCCTCTTATTTCAATTTCTTGTTTCGTTTCAAACTGCTATGCTTGTACACTACCATGGTGTTTTTATTCATGCTCTTAATCTGTTACTTGTGTGTTGATTTTCGTCATCTGTTTCACGATTCTACTCTTGCACAATCTGTTGCTGGTATACATATACTGTTCATATACTTGACATTCTTGATAGCTTGTCACCATTTTTTATTTTGCTTTCTGGGCTCGGAACCAAACACATACTTATTGTTCTGCCACTGTCCTTGGCTTTGTACTATCTGTACATGCTTTGTAAAATGTTATTGAGTTCTTGTTTGTCTTCTTGAGTCTGAATCATGTTTTTGTTTCTGTTTTCTTGTTGCATTTTTGCCAGATTCTTGCCTCTAATTTCTTGTTTCCACATAGATTTTAGGCTTGGGTTTTGTTCTTAAAACCCCTATCCTTAGGAAAAATTGAAACAAATTCCCCATAGATCCTCAAAAACACTTGCCCTAACATACGTTTAGGTTGTGCCGAGGTCCTTCAAACCCTAGACAAAAAACACTTCCTTCCGAAATCCAACACCTCGTCCCTCTAGCCGACATCATGGATATGTTCAGGTGGAGGGTGAAAACCCCAACTAAGTTAGATTACTTTAGGTGGGAGTTTGCTATCCCTACCGACGTTCATCTTAGGTTAACAGGGGATAAGGACTCTATCATGCCCAAGGACGACTCCATGCAATTCCCAGTGGTAGCCTTCATAGAGTGTGGACTTAGGTTCCCTCTTGACACCTTTTTCTGAGAAGTCCTTCACTATTACAAACTGAACCCAATGTAGTTTGCCATTAACTCCTACCGAGTTATCAATGGTATAATCGCCTTAGCCAAAAAAGAGAATGCTAGGATTACCCTTGCTGACATCCAATATTGTTACACCATGTGCGGCCTGAAATCAGAAAAAAGCTATATCTATTACCTTAAGCCGAGATCCACAAATACAAACTTGTCGCCGTCCTCCCATACTCCAACAAGGGTGCTGGAGACGATTATTCCATCGTCTCGGGCAACTGGGAGTTCCATCCAGATGATGACCTTCACCTCTATCCCCTAAGCCGAACAGTTTTCAGACCCAAGTGTCACTTTTACTTGTTTTTAAGTCTTTCTTACTTTCTTTGACATTTATGTATGCTCTAACGTCTGTATGTTTTATTTTGCAGTTCATCCTCAGCCCCCAAAGGACTTCTGCAAAAACTTTTATCCCAGCAAGGATTTTAAGAAGTTGTTGGGTCTGCCAGTTGACCAACGAAAAGCCCCTTTGCTGCTCAACTATATCCCAACGTACAAATCTGTACTTCCTAACGTCCCAAGAAAAAGCAAGTCTTCCCTTTCAGCCACAACTCCTCAAACTGAATCATCAAGGCCTGACCAAGGATCAACATCTGGTCCTGTGGAACAACCATCAACCTCTGCTCCACAACTGATCCCACCTTCTCAACGTCAACGTCGACTTCGAACTCCCTTGTTCGCACCAGCAGCCGGGACTCGAAGCCGAAGACGCCAAAGTGCCGAGGCATCCTCATACGATCCAGCCAACCCACTAATAGCTCTACCAGCAATCCGCCTTGGTACTAAAGTTACCGTTGCCATCTCCTCCGACGAAATGGGGCGACAAAAGGCCGTTGCCGAAGACCTTCTTGCCGACATCCCCAATGTCACCACAGTTCAATCTTCCCAATCTCAACCCAAGCCGAAACAGAAGAGGCTGAAGAAAGCCCAAGCGAAGGCAACGGTGACTCAGATCAACTCTAAGGATGCCTTGCCAATCTCAAAAATGGCTAAGGCAGAAAAAAGTGCCTCTGCCACCGAAAAGAGGCCCGCAGAGGCTGCTCCCTCTGAATCCACTTGGTCAAAGAAACCGAGGTCAGAGTCCGCCATAACCTCAGGGTCCATGAAATCTGATGCCCCCTGGCCCCTCCAATCACTATTGAGGACAAGCCAGTCAGAGTCGACGACAGTGCAACTGATATTGAAGTTGACGTTGCCCTCTCTATTGCCTTGCTCCTTCCCAAAGACCTTGAACACAATGCCGAGGTCAGTGAATATGAAAATTTTGCACTGATGTTGCAACACTCCGTGCAGGTAAGCCCCTAACACTTAGTATTCTCCATTCTCTATTTTTCCATACTTTGAGAATTTTTACTAACTCTGGGTTCTGTCCATTTCTTCTAGACGATCCAGCATGCCCACTCATTCGCGATGTAGGCCTTTGATATTAAGAATGAGTTGGTCAGCAAGACCAAGGGGGCTGCTAGTTTATTGAAGACTGTCAATAAGGCCGAGGCCAAGATGAAGACACTGATGGATCAGGCCAAGGCAGCAAAACAAGCCCAAGACGAGGCCGAAGAGAGGGCAGGCGTTGCTGAGGCCATTGCTAAGGTCCTTGAAGCCAAGAAAAAAGAGGCTGAAGCAAAGGCCGCCGAAGCCCGACGCCGAGATAAAAATGGCAAATGAGAAAGCATACGCTGAGGGGGCAGCCGACATCCACGATGACTACAAGAAGTAAGTGAAACAAGCATGCAACAAGGGTTACACCCTTGGTTGGATGGCTGCCTTAAAGGAGTTGGTTGTCTCCGAGGACTCACCTCTCTGAGATGATAGCCGCATCGTCCTGTCATTCCCCTCCACTCCAAGCCAATCCGAGGCTGAGTCCTAGGAAAATGCCGAGGCTAACAAGTCCGAGAAGGTCGAAGCTGCTGGGGCTAAGTCCCTAACTCTAAATAAGCAGTTTTTAGACTTGACTCAGGATAAGGGGGACGGGGTCTCAAAAGAAGATGCCTCCTGCGGGAACACAACATCCGAGGCGCCTATCGCCGAGAAGAGCATCAACCAGACTCTTGAAGAGATCGATACCGAACTCGCGGCTGAGAAGGCTGTCGAGAAGAGTCCCCAGATGTCTTCTGAGAACCAAACCCTTACAGCTAATGACGCCGAATAGTCCTACCATTAACCCTTTCTTTATACTTAGTAATTTTCGGAACAATGTTTTCAGTTTTCATATTTGGCCGATGTGCCACTTTTGTAATCAGAACAAGTAATCCTTTATAGGCCAAAGTGCCCTTTTTCTTCTTTTAAACGCAAGCACAACTTCTTTTTTGACTAAGTGTTTGAATGCTTGTCTTTCCTTTGCTGTCTTATATGATTCCATACTTAGAATTTTTTTGCATGTCTTCGAAGTACACCTTAACTGTGTAATCTCTTCGGGGTAAAATACCTCGGATATACTTACTCACTGTTTATCTCGGCCTTATCTTGACACTTAAAAAACATTGTAAGAAAGTTTTCACAAGTATTTATCTAAAACATGCCACTTCACTTTCAGTTTATCAAGACTTCCGTCTTCCATTATTTTCCAAATCTTGGTAATATGGTAATCTCGGCAAATGTGCAGATGCTTCTTTAAAAATAACTTTGGCTTAACTTCAACTTGTAAATTGTTCTTAAAATTTCAACAAGTGTTTAAACCAATTTTCTTTCAACATGACCTCGAGTTAACTTCAACTTGTAAATTTTTCTTAAAATTTCAACAAGTGTTAAACTAACTTTAGCTTGTAAATTCCAACTTCCAAGCATTATTCTCCAACTCTCTTCCCCCTAATATGAACTTAAGTTTTACTTATGTTCACATTAAGTATGTATCTATGATCTTGTTTCCGAGATTAGATTCAAACAGAGCCTAGCCGAGGTTGTCAACCTCAATCTGTGTTAATCTAACTGATATGTATTTGGTGTCATTCAAAGTTTTCACTCTGTCGACACAGCAAATCTAGGTTAATTCAACTTAGTTCAACTCTTTTATATGCAAGTATAATTCAACCCTGTCATATAATAAGTCTAAGTTATTCGTCATGTTTCAATCAGAAACATCGCCGACTTAGTTCAACTCTATTATATGCAAGTATAATTCAACTCTGCCATATAATAAGTCTAAGTCATTCGTCATGTTTCAATCAGAAACATTCGCCGACTTAGTTCAACTCTATAACATGCAATTATAATTCAACTCTGCCATATAATAAGTCTAAGTCATTCATCATGTTTCAATCGAAAACATCGCTAAGTGACTGGTCAATTGTTTTACATAAGTTTGAAATCAAAAATCGAGCTAAAATTTTATTAATTACTTCGGCTAATAACAAAAGTTTTTAAAGAAAGAAACAAAATGAAATCTTAATGATAGAAGAACTTCAGGTTGCAAGTATTCTAGGGTCTTGGCAACTCTTTGCCTTCACTGTCTTCAAGCCGATATGCCCCATTGCCCAGAACTGAGATAATTCTATAAGGCCCCTCCCAGTTTAGGCCAAGCTCTCTGGGATCCTTCTTGTAGCCGATGACCTTTCTCAGGACGAGGTCCTCAACTTGAAACTCTCGCGGGTTGACCTTTTTGTTATAAGCCTTGGCAAGCTGCTGCTAGTATACCCCCAGCTGAATTGCTGTCTTCTCCTTTCTTTTTTCCAACAAGTCCAGATCTCGGGCCAAAAATGCATCATTAGTCCCATTTTCTACTCCCTGGGTTCTGATCCCTGGGATGCCGACCTCCAGTGGGATTACTGCCTCTGTGCCAAAAGCCATGGCAAATAGGGATTCTCCAGTTGATCTTCTTAGCATAGTCCAATATGCCCAAAGTATACTGGGCAACTCATCTACCCACTTTCCCTTTGCTGCTTCCAGCCTCTTCTTGATCCCATCCAAGATAACTTTGTTGGATGCTTCTACTTTTCCATTGCTTTAAGGGAAGCTTGGAGTAGAGTAAGAATTCTTGATCTTGTACTTTGTACAGAAGCTCTTGGTTAGCTTACTGTCAAACTGTGTACTATTGTCTGCTAATATTGCCCTTGGGATCCCAAACCTGGTGATGATGTTCTTCCATATGAAGCTCTTCACATCAACATCTCGAATCTTCGCAAGGGGTTCAGCTTCCACCCACTTGGTGAAGTAATCTGTTGCCACTAACAGATATTTCCTTTGTCCAATTGCTTGAGGCAGCTGTCCAACAAGATCCATGTCCCATTGGGCAAATGGCCAAGGGCTTGATATTGGGTTTAAATCTGCTGCTGGTTGGTGTATCAAAGGTGTAAATCTCTGACACTTCTCACACTTTCTGTCATAAGTTTCAACATCTTTCTGCATATAGAGCCACCAGTATCCTTGAGTTATGGCCCTATGAGCAAGTGACCTGCCTCCAGTGTGGCTTCCACATACTCCTTCATGTATCTCATACAAGAAGTCTTCAACTTATAAAGGATATACACATCTCAAAAGGGGTCCAGTAAAAGATTTTCTGTAGAGATGCCCTTCTGCTGTCAAACTAAATCTTATCGACTTCAATCTGATCTTGTGTGCTTCTTTATAATCACTTGGCAGTTTTTCCTCTTTAAGGAATACTATTATTGCATCCATCCAGCTTAGTCTCATCTCCACACACATTGCTTCATGCTCTGCGTTTAGTGGTTCTACACTTGGACCTGACAAGTAGTCAACCATTATTGTCCTTGCCTCTCTTGGTTTTATTGCACTAGCCAGGTTGGCCAAGGCATCGGCATGGCTGTTGTCATCTCGGCCAACTTGCTATAGTCGGCAATTTTGGAACAATGCCATCAGTCTGCCCACCTCCTTTACATAGGCCATTATCCTTTTATCTCGAGCTGCATATTCGCCTGCTGCCTAGTTAACGATAAGCTAGGAGTCATAGAAGACCACTACCTCGTCGACTTCCATTGTTGTTGCCAACTTTAATCTTGCGATCAGTGCTTCATACTCTGCTTCGTTGTTTGAGGCCTTAAACCCCAAATGAATGGATTATTCCAGCATCTGCCCATCCGGTGATACTAGCACTACCCCTGACCCCGCTCCTTATCAGTTTGAACTTCCATCAACGAACAGGCGGAAGGAGTCACCGACGTAAATACTGTAGGGCCTGAGTTTATCTTCTTTCCTCTGTTCTGCTATCCTCGGCTGGGTTTCTCTTTGTTCACCTGGACATCGCGTACCTCGGCTCAATGAAGCCCGATGTATGATGGTGCCTAGTGTGAAGTCGGCCACCAAGTTGACCAAAACTTGGCGTTTGATTGTTGTTCTGGGTCTGAATTCCAGGTCATATTAGCCTAATACCACTATCCATCTGGCTATCCTGCCTGTTAGATCTCATTACTGCAGCAGGGACTTCAAAGGATGCTTAGTTAACACCACAATCTTGTGGGCTTGAAAGTAATGATTCAATTTCTTGGAGGCCATGACTAAAGCTAGTGTTAGCTTTTCCAAAGGTAGATATCTGGTCTCTGCATCTGTTAGGGTTTTACTTACGTAATAAACTGCCCTCTGCTCTCCTTTATCTTCCCTGATTGTTACTGCACTTACTACATGCTCTGAAACCGCCAAGTATAAGAACAGCTCCTCTCCAGATACTGGATTTAATAGAACTGGAGTTGTGGTCAAGTACTTCTTTAAGTCGACCAAGGCGACTTCGCACTCCTCTGTCCATAAGAAGTCTGTGGCATTCTTTACTAAACTGAAGAAAGGTTTGCATTTATCAGAACTTCTGCTTATGAATTTGTTTAGGGCTGCAGCCCTTCCAATCAGCATCTGCACTTGCTTTGCCGACATTGGGCTCTCTAACTCCAGAATGGCCTTGATTTGATCCGGGCTTGCCTCAATGCCCTTTCTGGTGACCAACTATCCTAGGAATTTTCCTGACCCAACTCCAAATGCACACTTCGATGCATTGAGTCGAAGCCGAAATGTCCTTAGGATGCCAAAGACTATCTTTAGGTCGGCCAGATGATCTTCAGGTTCCTTGGTTTTCACGACCATGTCATCAATGTATACCTCCACTGTTTTGCTTATTAGATGCCTGAACAGCTTAGTAACCAATCTCTGGTAAGTTGCTCATGTATTTTTTAACCCAAAAGGTATCACTCTGTAGCAATATAGCCCTTTTGGGGTGATAAATACAATCTTCTCCTCATCTAGGGGGTACATGGCTATCTGGTGGTACCCTCTGTAAGCATCTAGGAAGCTCATCATTCCATGCCCTGAAGTGACATCCACCAATTAGTCAATCTTGGGTAGTGGGAAACTGTCTTTGGGACAAGCCTTGTTTAGGCTGGTGAAGTCCACACAGACCCTCCACTTCCCATTCTTTTTCTTTACAACAACCGTATTTGATAGCCATGTCGGGTAGTTTACCTCTCGAATGGCTCTGGCCTCTAGAAGTTTATCCATTTCTTCTTCTACTGCCTCAACATGCATCAATGTCGGCATCCTTGCTTACTGGATGACAGATTTAGCCGACCTATCCACATTCAGTTTATGGCAAGTGACCTCGGGGTCAATGCCAGGCATCTCGTACGGTGTCCAGGAAAACACCTCAAGGTTTGTTCTTAAGAACACCTCTAATTCCCTTTCCTCTTCCTCGGCCAAGCCTGAGCTGAGGAGGAAGAAGTGTTCTTCATCCCCTTGCTGGATTAAGATCTTCTTCAAAGTTTCCTCACTTTTCTTGGGTGGTTCCTTGCCGACGTCCTCAAGGGCCTCCATGTCCTTATCTTCAATCTCTACTGCTTCTGCTTCTCATATGTTATAGGTGGATTTCATTGCTGCCATAGAGCAATTCTTTGCCTGTACTTGATCCCCTCTGAACTCCTCAATTCCATGTTCTGTTGGGAATCGAAACAGTTGGTGCAATGTTGAAAGAACAGCCAATATTACATGCAGTCATAGCCTTCCCAGGATGGCATTGTAAGGGGAAGGAGTGTCGATTATTGTGAACTCAGTTTTTACTTTCTTGGTGCTAGCCTGTACCTCTAAACTTACCGCCCTTAGGGGCCATGTCGGCGTTCCATTGAACCCGACCATTGGACCATTGGATTGTTCCAGATCATCTTGGTGAAGGCCAAGCTCCTTGTAACACCTGACGTACATGATGTCACAAGAGCTGCCCTAGTCGATTAGAATTCGCTTTACCTGGCACTCTCCAATCTAGAGGGATATTACTAAAGCATCGTTGTGTAGATGTTGCACCATCTCTAAGTCATCTTCAGTTAAGGATACCACTGGTCCCTGGCACTCGTTTGCCCTAGGTCTCTTCTGTCGGACCTGATACACATGTTGCAGGTGTTTTACCTTCTAGGTTTCCCTACGTATCTCGTTCTCATTAACCTTTGAGTGAATCACATTGATCACTCGAGGTCCGCCTGCTTGCGGTTGCGGTGCTGGTGGAGGTGGTGTTGCCGATGCCTGCGGCAATCTCGCTTGCTCTTCCCTTGTCCTGGTCTCATCTATCAGGTCTCTTAAATGACCCTGTCTTACCAGGTCTTCCAGATGTGTCTTTAGGGCTTTGCATCCTTGAGTTAGATGCTCATCCTCATTGTGACAGGCACAATGTTTCCCCAGGATTCTTCCCATAAATTCACCAGGAAGCTTTTCTAGTGCTCTGTAATAGGGCTGACTCCGGATTCTTTCCAAGACTTTGTAGACCGAAATTCAGAATATGGTTGTGACTGCCTGCACAGCCCTTAGTCCTGTTTCTTGCTTATTATATCCACCATTACCTCGGTCTCGCTTCGGCGAGCCATTTTTCTTCTCTTGTTTTGACGCATTTGTCCCCGGCGTGTCCTCCTCGACCCTGGCATACTTTTCTATCCTGGCCATAAGTTCCTCCATACTTTTTTGGCAATGTCTTTGCCAGTGATTTTCAAAGCAGACAATCATCTTTCAGGCCGTTCTTAAAAGACACGACCGCCATCTCTTGGTTGCATCCTGGTATTCGGTGGAACACCTCATAATACCATTTGGCATAGGCCCTAAGGCTTTCATCCTCGCCAATTCTTAGAGTCATCAGGGCGTCCACCCTCAATGGCTGTAGTTTGTTTGTCACAAATCGAGCCACGTACATCTCGGCTAGGCCTTCCCAACTTTTCACAGTTCCTTTCGACAACTTGTGAAACCAGTCTGATGCAATTTTCCCAAAGGATGAGGGGAACACTTTGCAGAGCAACGGCTTGTTCCTGGTGTATAGTGTCATTGAGCCCAGATACAAACCGACGTAAAAGTTAGGGTCAGACTTCCCATCGTATATCTGGAATCTCGGCATGTGGAACCTCTTTGGGGCTTTAAACTTGTCCAATTCTACCGAGAACGGTGTTCTCTGCTTGACCGGAGAGGTTACCTCAGCATCTTGTCGCTTCCTCTGGAGGTAATCCCTCAAATCTTCCTTAGTTCATCCAGGAGCTTGGCTATCGACGGATTTCAGCCTTTTTGGTGCGCTACTCCCCGTATCGTTATGAGTCCTCTTGGACCTCTCTCCATTAGTTGCGTCGAAACACAGTTCTTTCCCTTGAACATGCCGATGTTCTTTGAGGTCAATTTCTTTGGTACGATGCGTCCTCCAAGAATCTCCTTTCATTGACTCTCCTCGTCCGACCTCCCTTGAAGGCCGGTAAGAGTGTTCCTTGGTCCTAGTGTGCTGGGGGACTGTAAGGACTGTTTTCTGCCCTCCCTTCTGGGCATTGTTCTTGGCTGCTGGAATCGGCGTGTCTTGTAACAGGAACGGTGGCTCATGACGTTGTTCTGCATCATAAAATTGACGACGGATTGCAGGTCCGCCAATTTGTTCGCCATTCCCTTCTTCTCGCCGTCCCTCCGCAAGTATCTATCTTTTCATACCTGGAGGCTGTCTTCGTTATAATACCCACATCGGTCTGACTTCTTTGGTACGTTGCCCTCCTTGCCGATGTCTTTCTCCCCAGGATTCTAATCTCGAGTTTCTTCCTTGCAGTTATCCTCCTCCATGTTAGGGTCAATGTGCTTACCACTCCTAGTAGGGATGTCGCCCCCAACCTTTTCTTTTTGTCCGTCGTTGGCCATCTATTCTCCTTTTTTTCCCACAGACGGCGCCAAATTGTGTGTGCTATTTTCTGACCACACTGTCAAACAGGTACTCAGTTGGAAAACACTGGCAGAATAGATTGCGCCCAAACGACATGTCACAGAAAGAAAAAGACTCCGGCGGTGGTTCGTCCACCCGAGGGGACTCCGACGATCAAGTCCGTTATCTCTCAAAGATAGCAAAAGTGTTTAAGTCACTATTCAGAATACAAAAAGCGTACCTTAGACCCACGAGGGTGCCTTACTTTTATAACCAACACTGACATGATCCCTGTAGAAGCCTAACTTCAATGGACTCTGGCTCAATGCCTATCCAGGACTCTCAAATAGATAAAGATAAACTCCCTAAGAGCTTTATCCTTATCCAGGCTGAAATCATCCCTCATTCGAGAACTCTTGTAACTTATCCGCTCATCTCGAATTTCGATATCTCTGTCGATAACCTCGGCCTAGCCGAGATTACATCGGCGTCAAGTTAAGGACACGTGGCACCTCAATTGGCACCTCGGTGCCACCCTGGCCACGTATTGCTATCCAAAAAATATGTCCCCACAGTAGGGAAATTAGTTTGCTGGATTTTAAGTGGGATTAGGAAAATAGTGAGGAGATTAAGTCTATTTTATATTAAAAAAATTATTTTTTATTTTTTTATTTTTTTTTACTAAGTGCACCTGTTTATTTTAATATTGTTTTAGTTTTTTTTAATATAGAAATAAATTTTATTTATTTTATATAAAAATAATTTAACAATCTCATCACTAATCATTTCTCACAGTATCATCATAACAAACACACTTTTACTCAATTCTCTCACTAACAATCTCTTCACTAACCATCATCTCACTAACAATCTCATCCAACCTAATCCACCAAACAAACGTGGCCTAAGAGTTTTCTTATGAACCAATTAGTAATTTTTGTTTTGAAAAGTTGTATTTATTTGATTTTGTACCATTTGAGTTTAAGTGAATGCCTTTTTATGATTCCTTCTTTTCCTTTTATTTTCTGATTTATTTTTGGGATGGAAATGAAAAAGTAAGGTATGGAAGATTATTTTTAAAGGGATTGGTGGTTGAAGTGTTGATTGTTGAGCGTGAAAATTTACATTTTCCGTTAGTGTGGCTTTCTAGTGTCACATTGGAGTATTATATTAGAGTACTACATTTGAAAAAAATACATGAAAGAATTTTTGTGTATTACATTGATTAAAGTGTTATATTTGGAAAAAAAAAATTTCACTAATTTTTTTTTTAGAATGTTATGTTGTTACGTTTGAGAAAAATACACTAAAAAATTTTGTACTGTGTTAGATTATAATGTTACATTTGAGAAAATTACACTATAGAGTTTTTGTGTATTACATTAATTAGAGTGTTACATTTGAGAAAAGTACACTAAGGAGTTTTTTTTAAATGTTACGTTATTGAGGAGTTTTTTAGTGTGTTACATTAAAGTGTTACGTTTAAAAAAAATATATTAAGGAGTTTTTTAGTGTGTTACATTGATTGGAGTATTATGTTTGGCAAAAGTACATTAAGGAGTTTTTTAGTATGTTACATTGGAGTGTTACATTTTTTGAATATTATATTAGAGTGTTACGTTTAGAAAAAGTACACTAACGAATTTTTTGAAGTGCTATGTTTAATAATTTTAACATTATGAAAAAACTCACATTTGTTCCTCAACGCAAAATACACGCACGTTTATACTTTGGCCTTTTATGTAATTCACACTAGAATATAACATTTGGGTCCATAAGAAAAAATGGAATACCAGATAATTCATAAGATCACTATTTATGATTTTTTAGTGTTTCACCTTTTTATAAATATCAAAAAAAAAAATCAATTAAAATAGTTAGTTTCAAAGCCAGCCCATAATATGAAATATTATTACAAGACCATCAAATAACTTCTCCAGTGAAAAAAAATAATAATATGTGCTTGGTATGTATCACTTTGATTATGAGGTGATGTACAAAGTTACGATTTTGTAGTTACTAGTTAATCACATAAATTATATTATAAATTCAGCATTCTGATTCAATGTAAAGCTTCTAAAGGATCATATTTAAAAGGATCACATTAGATCACTTCATAACTTCAAAAAGATCATATTAGATCATGGCATATATTTATATCCAATCCCGCTAGGTAGCTCGAAATATACACGGCTCAAGTGGTTCGATATGACAAAATGACGTTGTTTTGACACTTTTTTTTTCTTTTTTTTTTTTCCTTCCCTATCTTTTCTGCTATCTTCTGCTCTCCAATTCATCAATGGATTCTCTCTCTTCTCTCTCTCCCAAACCTCCCATGCTTCATTTGTTCTCCACCATCATCTTTCTTAGCCAATCTTTGTAACCCAACAATAATCTCACCTGTTCCTTTTTTTTCTTCTTTTTCTTTCCTTCCCCCTCTCTTTTGTCTCTGAAACTGGTAACAAAGGCAAGAGAAAGAGAGAAGAGGGAGGAAGAGAGAAGAAAAAAATAGAGGGGGAGGAAGAGAAAAGAAGATGTGAGGCAGAGAAGAAGATGTTCTTCCTTCTTTCTCTTCTTCCTCTTCAAAATCAAAATCAATTTATGTTTACCAAATAGAATGCAAAATCAAATTAAATCCAAAACCAACCCAAATCAAAAATTCAAAATGAAAATCAAAGAGGAATAAGGCTATAGATTAGAAAAAAAGAAGAATCCAAGAAGGATAATCTAATCGAAGAAGAAGATAATCAAAGAATAAGGTCAGAAAACTCACTCGGAAAAAAAAAAAAAAATAAAAAAAGAGGAAGAAGAATTGAAGAAATAAAAAAAGAATCTAAGAAGAGGAAGTAAGGAAAACTCAGCGTAAGATCAAGCTTCGTCGTGGACCAGCACTATTGTCTTTGAAGGAGAATTGAATCGCTGCCTCTATTCTTCGAATGAAAGACGAGAACGACATGGATGAAAAAAAGGAACGGATGAATCTTATAGATTTCACTTTTCTTCAATTTTCTCTTACTTTTTCCCAAACTCATCCCAAAAAGTCCCCAATTTTGCTCATCTTCCACCACCTAACAACACTTCCAGATCCCAAAACACCACAGTTCAATCACCCACTAGCCAAAATCAAAATCAAACACAGAGTAAAGATTTACATTATAAAATTGAAGCCAAAATCGTACTGTAAATTTAGTACTAACATCTTCCCATGTTAGAAAAAATTATACAAGAAATAAAGATGTGAAAGTTACAGAGAAGGGTAAGAAACAGAGTAATGGGACTAATATGGGTTTGTCTGCAAAACAGTGGAGTGAGAATTGGGGGAGTCTTTGATGAATTGTAATTTTTTTGATAGAAATTGAGTGAGAGATGATTCATATCCTTTGTATAAACATGGGTCATGTTCAATGTTGGTTCCCTGCAAAAAAGAAGCTTTTCTTGAGCTCACATCTCCGACATCGGTTGAGATGTAGCAGCTCCAGTTGCTCAGTGTCAAGTGTGAGCGAAGAAGAGAGATGAGAAAGTGGGTTTTGAAGAGAGGAGAGAGAGAGAACAATTTGTTGGAACAATCTTCTGTGTACAATAAATAAATTGAAACAAATCAAGTAAAAAAAATAAATTACATACCGAATTTATTTTTACCGAACCGAATGAATATTTGAACACCAAGTCGAGTGTGTAACACTCTGTCCTTAAGACAGATTCGCCTCATTACGGTGCTTACGGCTAAGTGGCATCTATCTCTCAGGATACAATGATCTTCACAAATTTGTAGTAGCACTCCAAACAAATTTGTCCAGCAAACTAGAACCTTGTGTTCTACACTCTCTTTAATTTTCCTAATAAACTAATATGAAGAGAATTTATGCAAAAGAGCAATATGGACTGCAAAAATAATTTTTTAGATTATTTTTTGGATACCAAGACTGCCGGAACAGATCTGAATTTATAGGCAATTGGTGATAGATAGTACAGGTCCGAACAGGTATGAAACACCCCTACACAGATTTAATTTTTGAAATGAACAGATACAACCAGAGTTTGAACAGATTAACTGCTGCAGTTACAGAAGCTGCTGAAACTGTCTGGGCTATCTTCAAAAGTGAATCTGTCCGAAATTGAATCTGTTCAGATGCAACAGATTCAAGACCTGTTTGGACTATTTTAAACTGTTGTGAAATTGATCTGAAAGAGGCACAATTTATGGACAAAATTTTTTAATTCAAATTCAAATTACAAAATTTGAATTAATTTTTTCCGCAAGAAATTTTGAAAAAAATTCAAATAAATTTTGTCTAAAAAAATTAAAGTTAGAACAAACCCGATCCACAATCGTGCCCAGCACGGCTCGGCTCGGCTCGGCCGGACGGACGGACGGCGGCGGTGGACGAGCATGTGTAGTGGTTTTAGCCAAGGTTCTATTTGTCCATAACTCCTCCCTTCTACAAACTTGGGGTGCCCCTTGGGGCCCAACCCAAGTGTTGTAATCTAGAACTTATATACACACAAAAACTCTCTTAAAGTTTCAATGTGGGACAACCCATTTCAAGGAAACCCACATTTACTTCTTTAAATTTCCCATTCCACGAACCCGAAAACGACATCAACTTCTCATTCACTCATAAATGGTTTTGACGAACCATCTTCACTGTATGACTTGTCATGCGGCAAGGAACACATCACCTTTTCGGACTCACCCCAAAAGACGTTTGGGGCCCACTCAATTTTAGGCTCAAAGTTGGCTCAAAATAAGCCTTATAAAAACCAATTTTCCAACAATCCCCCACATGAATGGAATTTGACGGAGAGAAAATACAACAACATGATCTAAATACAGAGAGTACAAAAATTAAAAATATTCTGCAAAGGATAGGTAGCTTTTGGTTTGAACCTTCCATTGTGAGACGTTATCTGATTTACTAGCTAACAAGTTAATATGATGTCTTAAACTGTTCAACCGTTTGTGTAAATCAAGACAATAGAACTCACACAATATATCCCCAGACACAGTTTAGTTCTCACTATTGTGTTCATTTTGACCCTGAATAACCTGGTCTTTCATGAGTGCTCTAGAGAATTGTAGCCTTTCACAAATCTTATAGAACCGAACCAGTTCACACTCATATAGGTGATTCTTATGAAGAGTATACTGCCATACTCCACTAGGCATACCTAGATATAAGAATCATTAAAAGTATTACAATATAGGTGATTCTTATGAAGAGTATCCTGCCATACTCCACGAGGTATACCTAGATATAAGAATCATTAAAAGTATTACTTAATTTAAAACCCTGCAGACATCACTATTTCATCCTAGAAATTGGCAGGAGTTTGACTCCCCAGTGATCCTTTTGAGTCGTACACAACTCAATTGTCCCTTTAAACCTAGATCTTGGGATCTCCAATCAACTAGGTTGGGTCGCCGTTGTGGTAACTCTTATTTAATAGGCTTAAGTCCCATTCCCCTCAATGAATTTTCAACTAACTCTCTTGCTAACCCTTTGGTTGGTGGATCCGCTATGTTGTCTTTAGACTTCACATATTCAAGGGAGACAATTCCATTAGAGAGTAATTGTCTCACGGTGTTATGTCGACGACGAATGTGTCGCGACTTACCGTTATACATACGACTTTGTGCTCTACCTATTGCTGATTAACTATCACAATATATGCAAATAACAGGCACCGATTTTGGCCACATTGGAATATCTTCAAGGAAGTGGCGAAGCCATTTTGCCTCTTCCCTTACTTTATCTAAAGTTATGAATTTTGATTCCATAGTAGACCTAGCAATGCAAGTCTGTTTGGAGAATTTCCAAGATACAACCGCACCATCAAGAGTAAAAACATACCCACTAGTGGACTTTGAGTCTCTAGTATTCGATATCCAATTTGCATCACAGTATCCTTCAAGTACTGCTGGATATCTAGTATAATTAAGCTCAATGTTACGAGTAAATCGGAGATGCCTAAGAACTCTTATAATAGCTTTCCAGTGTTCTACTCCTGCATTACTCGTATATCTACTTAATTTACTTACTACATAAGCTATATCTGGGCGAGTGTAGTTCATCAAGTACATTAAGCTTCCAATAATTTGGGCATTCTCTAATTGAGAAATACTTTCCTGTACATTCTTAGATAGAAACAAATTAACATCTACCGGTGTTCTAGCAAGATGATCATCATCTTTGCTGAATTTGTCAAGTATTCTCTCAATGTAATGAGATTGTGACAAAGCATAACCTTCTGATATTTTTAATATAAACATATTTGTCACAATCATTAATTTTGAATCCATTTGACATAATTGCCTTGTCAAATTTCTCATGCCATTGCTTTGGCGCTTGTTTTAAACCATATAATGATTTAACCAATTTACACACTTTCTTTTCTTTTCTTTTTCTAGAACAGAAAAATCTTTTGGTTGTTCCATGTAAATTTCTCCATCTAACTCACCATTTAAGAAAGCGGTTTTCACATCAATTTGATAAATTTCTAGATTGTACAAAGACGTAATAGCAATTAACATTCTAATGGATGTTATTCTAGTAACTGGTGAGTATGTGTTAAAGTAATCAAGACCTTCTTTTTGTCTATACCCTTTGACCACAAGTCTTGCCTTGTATTTGTCAATTGATCCATCCGTTTTCATTTTTCTTTTGAAAATCCAATTATATCCAAGAGGTTTACAACCTAGTGGCAAATCTACCAATTTCCAAGTGTGATTTTGTAAGATGGATTCAACTTCACTATTGACAGCTTCTTTCCATAAAGGAGCTTCAAGACTGGGCATAGCCTCTTTAAAAATTAAAGGCTCATTTTCTAACAAATATGTTAGAAAATCTGGACCAAAAGATTTTGAGGTTCTAACACGTTTACTACGCCTAAGTTTCTCTTTCTCATTTTGATCTATCTCTTGCTCTTGATCTTGATCATGTTCTTGATCCTGACTAGTTATAGTATCATGAGATCTTTTATTGTTACTAGTCTCTTGTCCAGTCTTATTTGGAAATATATGTTCAAAGAATGATGCATTCTGAGATTCAATAATAATATTTATATGCATTTCGGTATGTTCTGATTTATAAATCAAAAATCGATATGCACTACTATCATAACCAATGAAAATGCAATCAATGGTCTTAAGACTTATCTTAGTCTTTTTAGGACTAGGAATAGCCACTTTAGCCAAACACCCCCACACTTTCAAGTATTTATAGGATGGTACTCTTCCATGCTACAATTCATAAGGTGTTTGATTCACTTTCTTTCGGGACACTTTATTTAAAATATAATTTGCAGAAAGTATTGCTTCCCCCACAAGTTCTGAGATAATCCAGAACTTATTAACATGACATTTATCATTTCTTTTAAAGTCCTAACCCTAATTTTCTTAAGTCATTATTTATTATTATTATGGTTATTATTATCTTATTTTATTTTTGACGTTATTAATTGTGTGGGCCACATGAAAATTTAATGTGATATTTAATGAATTTAATATGATAATTAATTAATTTAATGTGTTATTTAATTATATATACTTAATCTAAATATTTAAATATTTATATTTGTTATATAAAAAAAAAGGTGTTATATATATATATATTTAATCTTATATTTATATTTATATATATTATAATTATATTATATTATATAATATAATATATTATAATAGTTTATTAAGTTAGAATAGGATTAGGTTTTAACCAAAAGAAAAGAAAGGAGAAAACAAAAGTAGAGGCAGCAGCCGTAGGAGAGAGAGAGAGAGAGAGAGAGAGAGAGTATTCAAAGAAATTGAGAGAGAGCAAAGAGAGACGCCGAGAGAGAAAGAGGAAAAGGAAGAAAAGGGTTAGGGTTTTGTTTTGGTAGCTCCATTAGTTTTTTAAATAATTTTTGATCTTCAAAAAAATATTGTAAGTACAAAACTCACTTCCCTTGATTTATATTTAATTCGTTGTTTTTATTTATTTATTTATTTTTATTTATTTGATGTTAGTTTGATTTTGTTTTTACATAAAGATGATAAATTGATTTTGATTAGTTGTGTATGTAAGGTTTAGGATTTTTAGATGATTGATTGATTTTAATTATTTTGATTAGTTGTGTATGCAAGGCTTAGGGTTTTTGTATGGATTTATTTTATGGTTGTAATCACACTCATAAATATATGAAATTAAAATAAATTAGAAACTCATAGATAAATTCTTTACACTCCACCATGACTTCATAGATTGTTGTTTTGTTTGAGTATTGGTGAGAAAGACTGTATAAAAATATAAAAAAAATGAGGATTATGAGGTTTATTTGGATACCTTAGGATTAGCACTGTTATGTTTATTCTCATGAGTGAGATATTCTGTATATATATATTGTTGCATCGTTCTCATGAGTAGACGAGTGCTTTGATTTACGCACGTACATATATGCTAACTATCCGGGGAGTATGGGTCAAAGTCAGGACGATATTCCCGTGCAAGTTTGGTTTCAGAGCGGTGTTAGATATACGGAAGGCACATGGGATATATGTGTAGTCCGGAAGTGGAGGGCCAAAGTGGTGAAGTTAAGGTACAAAGAATTTAATTATGAATTTATTGTTATAGTGTGTACTATATTGATTTGTACAGGTTGAAAAATAGTAAACGACCTCAATAAATTATGAAATTTGAAAAGAGGCATGTATACGTAATTCTAGACAACTTTTGTGTTTTAACTTTTTATTATAAAGATCGATTAGAACCTATAATCGGATGATCTTAGATATAATAGTTTTGTTTCATTTTAGTAATACAGATTTTAGAGACTGTTTTAGCCTACGAAACGAGCTCATTTTTATTAGTTTCTCAAAAAATGAAGTAAAACATTATTCTACACATTTTTTGTGTTTTAAACTTTTTTGAAAAAAATCATCTTATGGTAGTTTTTGTTCGTTTTTAGTTTCAGATTTTTCGATTGAATTCCGTCTAGGTTTTTCTATCAAGTTTTTCTCTCAACCTATTCAGTTTCTATTAAATTCGTTTGTGTTTTCTTTTAGGAAATTTGATTCTATACAACTTTCGTTCTTTGAGTTTTGATCAATTCGAATTATTTAAACATGAAACGGTGTGTTTTTATACTTCTTCAGCAAGTTACTTATGATTAAATTATACTAACTTTATTTTTTGCAGGATGGTGGGTCTTACTAATTTTTCTTATGCAGGGCTAACCCACCATATTTTTATTTCTATTTTGTTTATTTTGTAATCAATTTATGTTTTATTGCGTACGGGCAAGAAACTAAATGTCACTGTATCTCGGGAAACTACCCATTCGTCTCAATGCGGTTGCAATTACTTGTCTTGTCTCGTAACAAGAATTAAATATATTTTTGTTTGTGTCTGGTGGACACGTGGGTGTTAAATCTTGTACTCATACCAGTATACTTGTATACTGACCCGTTTTGTCTCTTGGCAACTCGGGTGCGTTTTGTTTGAGCACAGTTGAGCTTCATTTACAGGATTAGTTGAGGCTACGGTGATGACGTGGAATTACTATAGTTGTTGGACTTGTCGTTTGGATTTCTTTTGTTTTCTTGAGCTTAGGGTTGATATTAGTTTATGTATTTTATTTTTTTTATGACTTTAGTATTGGAATAATTTGGCATGGTTTGTAACCGTACATTATTTAAATTATTTTGGACTATTTATTATTACTTTAATGTTTGAGGTATTGGTTAGTTATGAAATTATGGTTGATGGTTTGGTTGGCGTTTAGTTTTTTTTTTGTTTCACCTCTAGGATTTGGATGATAGAATGTTGATTTGGGTTTAGTACTAATTTAATATTTAATTGTCCAAATTTTGGGGCGTGACAAATTTCATTTTGCTGAGGTGAGTAAGGAGCGGTAGTTTGATGAATTATTTCATGTCCTTTACAAAACTCACCAAAAGGTGATTCATATTCACCACCTCTATCACTTCTTAGTTTTTTTATTTTCTTACTAAGTTGATTTTCAACCTTATATTGAATGAAAGTTTTCAAAGTTTTATCCTTGGCTCGAATTAAATAAACATAACTATATCTAGTATACTCATCTATAAAAGTGATAAATTATTTTTTTCCACCTCTTGTTTGAATTGATTTAAAATCACAAATGTCACTATGAATTAATTCAAGTGGTTCCGTACTTCTTTCAATTGAATGGAAAGGAGTTTTGAATAATTTTGCCTTAATGCAAATTTCACATTTATGATTTGAATCAATGTCAAATTTAAGTAAACATTTCATACTAATTAATATACGTAAAGATCCATAATTAACATGTCCAAGTATACTATGCCATAAATTTGAAGACTCAAGCAAATAAGAAGAATATGTATTTTTATTAATAACTGAAGGTACAACGGTCATTACATTCATCTTGAAAAGGCTATCAGATATGTAACTTTTTCCTACATACATGTCATGCTTAGTAAGTACAAATTTATCACTTTCAAACACTAGTCTAAACCCATTCTTACTCAACAAAGATCTAGAAACAAGATTCTTGCGAATGTCCAATACATGCAGCACATTGTTGAGAGTGAGTTCATTTCCAGATGTCATCTTGAGAACAATCTTCCCTTGTCTTTCAACTTTAGAAGTCGAAGAGTTGCCTATAAAAAGTTGTTCACCATTGTCCACTATAGAATAAGATGTGAACATCTTTTTGTCAGCACAAATGTGACGAGTAGCACCAGTGTCCACCCACCATTCTTTAGGATTTTCGACAAGATTTGCCTCGAAAACAACTGTAGAAAGATTGATGTCATCTACACCATTGGAAATATTGTCCACTTCAGTCATATGGGCTTGAGCAGACTTCTTGTTTGTTTTTCTTTGCTTTTGCCTTTGCTACAGCAATCTTTGGCCTGATGTCCCTCTTTGTCACAGATGTAACATTTGCCATTAAACTTGTACTTTTTAATTTCCCTTCCTTTAGAGCCTTGTGATGAACTTTCTCCAGAAAACTTCTGTTTCTTTGCTTTTGGAGCTTGTTCCATCACATTTGCCTTAGACTCCATTGGATGCTTACCAGCCCGCTTTTCAGAATTGCGGTTATCCTCCTCAATCCTCAAACGCACAATTAATTCTTCTAAAGACATTTCTTTGCGCTTGTATTTGAGGTAGTTCTTGAATTCCTTCCAGCCTTGTGGTAATTTCTCAATTAAGGCTGCAACTTGGAATGATTCACTGAGAGACATGCCTTCTGCGTGAATGTCATGAAGAATGAGTTGGAGATCTTGAACTTGGCTGATCACAATCTTAGAATCAACCATCACAAAGTCCAGGAATTTGCCAACCACAAATTTCTTTGAGCCGGCATCTTCCGTTTTGTACTTTTTCTCCAAAGACTCCCAAAGTTTCTGTGCTGTCTTGATAGGACTGTAAACGTTGTATAATGTGTTGCCAAGTCCGTTCAAAGATGTAGTTCCGGTAAAAAAAATCAGCATGTTTCTAGGCATCGACTGCAGCAATCACTTGTTGGTCAGTTTCATCCTCTTTCAAAACAGGAGCATCCTCACGGAGAAAATGAGCTAGGTTCAGAGTCGTAAGATATAACAACATTTTCTGTTGCCATCTTTTAAAATTAGTTCTAGAGAACTTCTCTGACTTCTCACCGTGATTCACCGATACGGTCACAGCAGGAAAGGGGGTTTGTGCAATTGCAGCCACCACACTAGTACTTGTTTGGGCATTAGTTTCAATAGCAATGAATTCTAAATTATAAAACAAAATTATAATTAGAATTTATACTACACAGAAAATTAATCCAAATTCACAGAATTAAATTCTGTAAAAATAAAAGAAACAAGAATGTAACTTTTATTTTTTAAGTAATTTGGAAATAAAATAAAATTTTATTTAACCAAATCAATTCCACACAGAAAATTAAATTTCTGTAACACTTCAATGATTAAAAAAAAAAACCAAATTTATTTTTAATTAAAGAACACTCAGAAATTATTTAATAAAATCAAAATTCATTTCTGACAAATTTCAGAAATAAATATTCTGAATTGTGAATGACACCAGTACATTACTTTTAGTTGTTAAAGAAAATAGACAATATATTACTACTATTTGTTTTCCAACCAGAATATTATTTTGTAAAATCACAAAAAATAATTTATGTAAGAAGAAGAAAGAATAAAGGAAATAAACGAAAAATCCTGTGAACAGAATAATTCGAATCTGTTTTAAGATTATTGGAACAATTTTCTATGTACAATAAATAAATTGAAACAAATCAAATAAATAAAATAAATTACATACTAAATTTATTTTTACGGAACCGAATGAATATTTAAAGACCAAGTCGAGTGTGTGACACTCTATTCTTAAGACAGATTCGCCCTGCTACAGTGCTTACGGTTAAGTGGCGTCTATCTCGCAGGATATAATGATCTTCACAAATTTGTAGTAGCACTCCAAACAAATTTGTCCGGCGAACTAAAACATTGTGTTCTACACTCTCTTTAATTTTCCTAATAAACTAATATGAAGAGAATTTATGCAAAAGAGCAATATGGACTGCAAAAATAATTTTTCAGATTGTTTTTTGGATACCAAGACTGCTGGAACAGATCTGAATTTATAGGCAATTGGTGACAGATAGTACAGGTCCGAACAGGTATGAAACACGCCTGCATAGATTTAATTTTTGAAATGAACAGATGCAACCAGAGTTTGAACAGATTAACTGCTGCAGTTATAGAAATTGCTGAAACTGTCTGGGTTGTCTTCAAAAGTGAATCTGTCCGAAATTGAATCTGTTCGGGTGCAACAGATTCAAGACTTGTTTGGACTATTTTAAACTGTTGTGAGATTGATCTGAAAGAGGCACAATTTATGGACAAAATTTTTTAATTCAAATTCAAATTACAAAATTTGAATTAATTTTATCTAAAAAAATTAAAGTTAGAACAGACCCGACCCACAACCGTGCCCAACACGGCTCGGCTCGGCAGGACGGACGGTGGCGGCGGCGGACGCGCGTGTGCAGTGGTTTTAGCCAAGGTTCTATTTGTCCATAACTCCTCCCTTCTACAAACTTGGGGTGCCCCTTGGGGTCCAACCCAAGTGTTGTAATCTAGAGCTTATATACAGACAAAAGCTCTCTTAAAGTTCTAATGTAGGACAACTCATTTCAAGAAAACCCACATTTACTTCTTTAAATTTTCCATTCCACGAACCCGAAAATGACGTCAACTTCCCATTCACTCATAAATGGTTTTGACGAACCGTCTTCACCGTGTGACTTGCTATGCGGTAAGGAACACGTCATCTTTTCGAACCCACCCCAAAAGACGTTTGGGGCCCACTCAATTTTGGGCTCAAAGTTGGCCCAAAATAAGCCTTATAAAAACCAATTTTCCAACACAATCATCATAGCTTTCTTGGGTCAAGTTTGAGAGAGAGATAGAGGTAAGAGAGAAAAGGTGTATTTTTCGGGCCATTCGAGCCTCACTTGCTTGAGCTACGGAGTATTTTCCATTTATGTCAACCCAAAATGAATGTACATGTTTAAAAAGATATGTACTGCAGGATACTTTATGTATTCTCTAACGGTCCGGCATGACCCCATAAACTGTCCAGACATTGATTCCGGTTAGCTTTTACAATCATAAACTGTCCCGACATTGATTCCGGTTAGCTTCTCTAACGGTCCGGCATGACCCCATAAACTGTCCAGACATTGATTCCGGTTAGCTTTTACAATCATAAACTGTCCCGACATTGATTCCGGTTAGCTTCTCTAACGGTCCGGCATGACCCCATAAACTGTCCAGACATTGATTCCGGTTAGCTTTTACAATCATAAACTGTCCCGACATTGATTCCGGTTAGCTTCTCTAACGGTCCGGCATGACCCCATAAACTGTCCAGACATTGATTCCGGTTAGCTTTTACAATCATAAACTGTCCCGACATTGATTCCGGTTAGCTCCTACAACGGTCTGACACAACCATACAGTGTCTTCACCAACGGTCTGACACGACCATACAGTGTCTCCTATCCTCTTTTATTTTATGTATTAGTCTATTTTCTTATTTTGTTACTCTTTCCAAACTCAAGTTGATTTGTGTCTCTCCTCCTTGAGTTTGCGGGGGGCTGTTAAAACCTACTCCACTACACCTACTCCACCTACTCCATTTCACCTACTCCACTACACAACTCCACCTACTCCACCTACTCCACTACACCTACTCTCCACCCACATCTCCTATATAAAGGAGACCAACTATGTACATATAAATCAATCATAATACATACAATTTATTCTCTCTCTATTTCTCTTTATACATTAAATTTTACAGTTTGATAGTACACTTTTTTTTGGGGGGGGTTTTTTGATGCACTCTTTGTTATACCAGGTTAAAGTTTGTGCGTCTTTTATCAGGAGAATTCTGGGCTACAACCATCTTATTATATACATTTTAATTATGTCATTTGTTTATTTAGTTATAATAATTATTTTTTAAAATTATAATATTATTTGACATATTTAATTATGTCTCATGTAATATTTAATTATGAATTTTTTTAATTACGATTTAAAAAATATGTAGTTATACTATTTTCTTATTTAGTTATAAGGTGCGTATAATACACACCCTTTAATGCTGTGTTTGGTTAGAGAATTTGATAAGGGATTTAGAAAAGAAAATTGAAAAGGTAGATAAAATGTGAATAAAATATACCTACATTTCACCTAATTTCGCACATTTTTTTCCTTTTCCTTTCTAAATCTCTCCCTAAATCCCTCAACCAAGCACAGCGTAAGGGATGTGTGCTAGGCTAGGAAAATTCTACTATACATACCCTTTGAATGAGATGTACCATATGTACCTCTAGTTATATTATTTTTTTCTTTAATTTTGATATTTTTTTATTTATGACTCATGTGATGTTTGATTATAACTTTTTTATTTTTTATTTTTTTTAAATTGTGACTCAAAAATATATGAAATTGTATCATTTTTTTAATTATAAGATACATATGGTACACGCCCCTCGTAGTCTTCACTCTTTTCTTATTTTTATTACTTTGTGACAATATTCCCTGCATGAAACCATGTAAAAGGGCATTTATTCATAAATCTTATCATTTATTTATATTTCACTTAATTTAAATTATTTTCTTATATTACAATAAATTCTATGAGTGATATAATTTCTAAAATATCCCTAATAATAATAGAATAAAGTGTGTATTAATGTTCGCATTGACAATATGAATGTTCCATTATATGAATATTCACAATGTTAATATGAACATTCACATTGCCATTATAAATATTCACACTATCAAATTTATTTAATATGAATGTTCACATCACCAAATTCCTAAGGGTTCAAAAAATATTTGTAAGAAGAAAAGTGTTCATAAAATATCTTCATTGTGAGAGTTAGAATTTGCCAACATGAACATTTATATTGCTAACGTGAACATATTTACGCTGTCAAATTTATGTAGTGTGAATATTCACATAACTAAATTTCTAAAGGTTTAAAAAAATATTTGTAAAGATAAAACTATTCAAAAAATATATTAATTATGAACTTTAGAATTTGATGAATTAAACGTCAAAAATAATATTGAAATACAAAATTATTTTATATTGTTAGAACAATCTTCTGTGTATAATAAAAATAATTTGAAACAAATAAAATAAATTACTTATAGAATTTATTTACCAAAACACCTTAAGAACAAGAATGATCAAGTCGATTGTGTGATACTATGTCCTTAAGACAGATTCGTGCCACTCAGGTGCTTACGAAATAATGACGTCCATCTCCCAAGATACAATGATCTTACACAGATTGTACCAGCACTAAAAACAATATGTTTCGGCGAACTAGAACCTGTGTTGTATACTCTCTGAATTTTATCTAAAACTAATATAAAGAATATATCTATGCAAGAGAGCAAAATGGAAGAAAATAAGAGAATTTCGGATAGATGAATTTGCTAGAAGAGGGTTTGATTTTATAGGCAAATTGGTGCCTTTACCGAACAGGTGTAATTCAAACTGAACAGGTGCAAAAATCTATTTGAAAGCAGTTTGACTTGTTAGAAACTAGAAGAGAATTTCGGACTGGATGAGGCACTGTTTGGACAGGAAAATTGAATACAAATTTTGTGTAAAATTTGAATTAGTTCCATTTAGAAATTCAAATAACTTTCCTACAAGAATTCAAAAAAATTCAAATGAATTTTGTCTAAAAAATTAATGTTACAACTTGCACTCGGCCCAACTCGGTCGGACGACGGCACGCGTGTGGTGATTTGAGCCAAAACTCATTTTGTTCATAACTCCCCCCTTCTACAAATTTGGAGTGCTCCTTGGGGCCCAACCCAAGTATATCTACCTAGAGCTTATATACTCACACAAACTTTCTTAAAGTTTCAATGTGGGACAACTATATTAAGAAAACCCACATTTAACTCTTCAACTTTCCATTCTACGAACCCGAAAATGATATCACGTTCTCATTCACTCATAAATGGTTTTGACAAACCGTTTGCACCGTGTCACTTGTCATGCGGTAAGGAACACGCCACCTCTTTGGACCTATCCCAAAAGACGTATGAGCCTCACTCAAATTTGGGCTCAAAATTAGCTCAAAATAAGCCTGTAAAAACCATAATTTCCAACATATACACTAATTGAATACAAGTAATTTATTTTCTAATAAATTCTCCTGTTTATAATTTTACCCAAAAATCTCTTATCCCATGGATCGCACGTATGAGAACATCTCCAATACATAATTAGATATTTCATCAAATTTAAATTTGATGAGACACGTTCTTTTTTTCTACTCTAACCATGGTACCAAACTCATATCAAATGAAGGTGATACCAGAATTTTCATCAAATTAAATGGGTGTTTAAATTTTTATCAAATTTCGTAAGTGATTGTGGATGAATAACTGAGTGAACGATTGGTAGATCAACTAGGTAAATGACTTATTGAAAAAGTTTTGTTGAAAATTTGTTTTAGACTAGTGGGACAACCCTCACCACTAATTAGTGCTAATCTATGATTAAACATGTTAACTGATTGATTGATTGAGTGTATTAGTTTGAATGCATGTCTATCTGTTTGACTACTAATGATCTGTTCATGTTTTATGTTTTAAACTGCAAATTGAAAGCCTTATCGGCAGCCGAATCTAGAACTGATTAGTGTTTTGTGTTAATTAGAATTAATGTGATTTTATGGTAAATTTAGTTGAAATTTGATTTGGTATGATTAAATTGGATTAAATAAGGTTAAATTACATTAGTTTGGCTTTATTACCAAATTGCCACTTAGTGGACAATCCTAGACCATTCTTTTTCTACTTCCCTCATGTTTGATATGCCATTCATTTCCTCTAGAGACCAAAAACGTGAGAGAGAGCTAGAGAGTTGGAAGTAAAAATTTGTTTGACTAGTGTGACAACCCTCACCACTGATTAGTGCTAATCTATGATTAAGCATGTTAACTGATTGATTGATTGAGTGTATTAGTTTGAATGCATGTTTATATGTTTGACTGCTAATGATCTGTTCATGTTTTATGTTTTAAACTGCAAATTGAAGGCCTTATCGGCGGCTAAATCCGGAACTGATTAGTGTTTTGTGTTAATTAGAATTAATGTGATTTTATGGTAAATTTAGTTGAAATTTGATTTGGTATGATTAAATTAGATTAAATAACGTTAAATTATATTAGTTTGGCTTTATTACCAAATTGCCACTTAGTGGACAATCCTAGACCATTCTTTTTCTATTTCCCTCATGTTTGATATGCCATTCATTTCCTCTAGAGACCAAAAACGTGAGAGAGAGCTAGAGAGTTTGAAGTAAGCTTGAGTTCATCAAAATTTGCTTGAGACTTAGAAGATTTGAAGGATTCATTGCATATTTGAGCTTCTAGACTTGAAATTGAAGACCTAAGGTAGGAGAATCATCTTCTTGAACTTGAATTCTAGTTGTATCTTGCATGGTCCATGAGCCATTAGTGATCTAAGTCTAGAATTGGTTTTAAATTGTTGAATTGAAACTTAAATCATGCATGCATGTTTACATTCTTGAATTTTGAGGTTGTTTTCATAGAATCCTCACATGCATGTCCATATTTGGGTTATAGTTCATGAATTCATTATGTTGTTGGAAGGATTGACTCATTTGTTCTTGTATTAGAAGCTTTGAAGTTGATCAAATTCATACATGTTGCATGTACATCATGTTCTTGAAGTTTTGTTTGGAAATGGGTTTAATTGAACTACCTTTGGGCTTTGATTTTGCAAATTGATCTTTGAAACATGTCATATGATGAGTTTTAAAGTGTTTTCCAGAAAATTAGCCCAGAAGGATCGAATTTGATACTTTAAATGTTGAGTTTCATGCTTGGAGACAAATCTGGAAATTCCAGATTTTGGATCCACGCTCGAGCGTACACTCTGAGTTCATGCAGTCCACTCGAGCGGGGAAAGTAACGCTCGAGCGTGAAATGCATGTATCCAGTACTTTGCATGTGTTTACAGTCCGCTCGAGCGAGAGAATGCACGCTCGAGCAAGGACTTATGTCTCACGCTCGAGCGGGGGTCGAGCGCCCGTCGAGCGTAAATTTCAAGCATCCAGTACTTTTGCAGTCCGCTGGAGTGAGAAAAGTCACGCTCGAGCATAGATCTTTTGTTTGCATGTCCGCTCGAGCGGAGAAAGCAACGCTCGAGCGAGACCCCTGTTCCAGCAAAAATTTGAAAAGTGTTTTAAAGTGCATCTTTGCATCCTCATTCCATCCTAGGCATTCCTAGGCCTAGTTTAAGGCATCTTAATGAGGATAATACTATAGGATGTCTTAGAAAAGTGGATAGGGCATTGCATGAGCATTGAAAAAGTGTGTGTGGCCATGACATGAATATATGTGTTAATGTGTTAATATGTTAAGTATGCAACTGTCTATGTTTATAATTGCCATAATTGTCTATAGTGAAATGGATAACGCAAGAAATCCTGATGAACCTGAATCATCTGAGGCCAGAATGGCAAGGCTAGAAAGAACAGTTGAACTGCTAACTGAGGCCTTAAGAAAACAACAGAACCAACTGCCCCCACCTCCTCCAGTACAGCCGGAACCGAATGTGAATGATGACATTATTGCGCTAACACAGAAGTTTAGTAAAATGAAACCGCCATCATTCCAAGGAGGCCTTGAACCACTAAAGGCCGAAGCCTGGGTTCTTGAAGCAGAGAAATTATTTGAAGTGTTTTCGTGCTCTGAAGCACACAAAGTCCTATTGGCCACTTTTACTTTGCAAGAGGGGGCCAGAAGGTGGTGGATGCTAGTCCGCGACACCAATACTGCCATGAATTGGGCTCAGCTTAAGGGAGCCATCTTTGAGAAATACTTCCCTCAGTGTGTCAGGGACCGCAAAGTGACTGAGTTTGAACAACTGAAACAAGGCACCGTATCAGTAGCAGAGTATGAATCTAAATTCACTGAACTCGCCAGATATGCACCACACATGGTTGATACTGATTACAAAAAGGCCAGGAAGTTTGAAGGCGGCCTTAATGTTGAAATACTTGACAGGATAAATGTTCTGAAACTACTGAAATATGTAGATGTTCTTGACCGAGCAATAATGGCTGAGTTGAACATCGAGGCACTGAAACAAACTGAAACACCAGCGACCGAGTGGCGTGGTAAGAGACGAGGCTTCAAGTTTAAGAAAGGCCGAAACAGTTCATTGAATAAAAAGCAAAATACAGGGTCAACAACTAGTTCCAGTCAGGGAAGTGGTTTCATACCGCCCTGTTCTGAATGTGGTAGGAAACATAAAGGGGTTTGCTATAAAATAGTCGGTGCTTGTTACAAGTGTGGCAAGGTAGGCCACGTGGTCAAAGATTGCCCTTCTGCTTCTCAGGGCAATAGTAAAGCTGCAGCCAGCGCCGCAGCATCAACTGTTGCACCGAAACCAAATCCGAAAGCTACCGGAAAGAGGCAAGGCCGAGTGTTTGCACTCGTACCGGGAGATATACAAAATACCGAGACCATTGTGTCAGGTATACTCTCAATCTGTACTCAAAATGCTTATGTTCTGATTGATTCGGGGTCTACACATTCATATGTATCATATGCTTTTTTGCGAAAATTAAATAGACCACTGAAACCTATGAACTATCTGTTAGCTGTATCTTCACCTGTTGGAGGATCTATGACTTGTGTTTATATGTACCCTGCATGTGTAATTATTGTTGGGGATGTTCATTTGTATATTGATTTACTGCCTTTGAATATTGATCACTTTGATGTGATATTGGGAATGGACTGGTTAACGAAATATCATGCTACCATAGATTGTGTAACAAAACAAGTTGTTTTTCGTCCACCTGGACTGCCTGAATTTGTGTTTAACGGAGTTGGAGTAGTACCTCCCCCATATCTAATTTCATCCATGAAAGCTTTTAAATTGATTAGAAAATGGTGTAAAGGATATCTGTGTTGTGTATTGACTGTACCTACTGATGCTAAAACTGATGTAAACAGTAAACCTATAGTCAGAGAATTCCCAGATATTTTTCCAGATGATTTGCCAGGAGATTTAATTGACAAGGACATTGAGTTCACCATTGATGTGATTCTGAGTACACAACCAGCTTTCAAAGCTCCTTATAGAATGACACCTACTGAATTGAAAGAGTTGAAAGTTCAGCTGCAAGAATTGTTAGATAAGAAGTTCATCAGGCCCAGTACTTCGTCGTGGGGCGCGCCAGTCTTATTTGTGAAAAAGAAAGACGGCTCATTGAGACTCTGCATTGACTACCGTGAACTGAACAAGGTAACAGTGAAAAATAAATACTCACTACCTCGTATTGATGATTTATTTGACCAGTTACAGAGCGCCCAAGTGTTCTCCAAAATTGACCTTAGATCTGGATACCACCAGTTGAAAGTCAAGACAAGGGACATTGAAAAGACTGTCTTTCGAACGAGATACGGACATTATGAATTCTTAGTTATGCCTTTCGGAGTTACCAATGCACCTGCTACATTTATGGATCTTATTAACAGAATTTTCAAACTATACCTTGATGAATTTGTAGTTGTTTTCATAGATGACATTTTAATTTATTCCAAAAGCACAGAAGGACATGAAGATCATTTGAGAACTGCCCTACAGACCCTAAGAGAACAGAAACTGTATGCTAAACTGACAAAATGTGAATTTTGGCTTGACAATGTTATGTTTTTGGGGCATGTAATCAGTAAGGATGAAATTTCAGTTGATCCGCAGAAAATTGAAGCAGTAGTGAATTGACCCAGACCGTCTAATGTAACAGAAGTTCGAAGTTTTCTAGGCTTAGCCGGGTATTACAGGAGATTTGTGAAAGACTTCTCCAAAATTGCTCTACCATTGACTCAGTTGACTCAAAAGGGAAAACCATTTGACTGGACCGATCAGAAGGAATCAGCTTTCCAAGAACTAAAGACTTGACTTGTGACTGCACCGATCCTTACCCTACCCTCAGGTACGGATGGTTTTACCATATTTAGTGATACTTCTTATAAGGGTTTGGGATGTGTTTTAATGCAGAATGGTAAAGTGATTGCATATGCTTCCCGACAACTGAGACCATATGAAAAGAACTACCCGACCCACGACTTGGAACTTGCTGCAGTAGTGTTTGCACTGAAAATCTGGCGTCACTACCTTTATAGAGCGACATGTGAGGTGTATACAAACCACAAGAGTTTGAAATACTTCTTCACATAGAAAGAACTAAACATGAGACAACGGAGATGGTTAGAACTGATAAAAGACTATGACTTGCAAATTTTGTACCATCTAGGAAAAGCTAACACCGTTGCCAATGCACTGAGTTGGAAGTCAATTGGGAATTTAGCCTATTTACTCACCGGGTAGAAAGAATTGCTATGTGACCTTGAAAAATTTGAAGTTGAGATTGTTTTGCTTGAACAATGTCGAACCTTAGCCGCTATTTCTGCTCAACCGGCACTGATTGAGGAAATTAAAGAGAAACAACAACAGGATAACTTCTTAAAGAAGATCATCGATGAACGAGAATCTAAACCGAGGCCGGATTGCAAATTTGAGAACAATGTGTTGAGATTTCATGGAAGGTTGTGTGTACTGAGTGATTCTGAACTAAAAAGAAGAATTCTGCAAGAGAGCCACAATTCAAAATTGTCTATCCATCTAGGAAATACAAAAATGTACCAAGACTTGAAACTGAATTTTTGGTGGCCAAGAATGAAGAAAGAGATTGCTGACTTTGTGTCGAAATGTCTTTATTGCCAACAAGTTAAAGCTGAACATCAACGACCCGCAGGCTTACTGACACCCTTACCGATACCAGAGTGGAAATGGGAACATATCACTATGGATTTTATTGTTGGTGTACCTCGTTCCAGTAAAGGTATGGACTCAATTTGGGTCATTGTTGATAGACTGACTAAATCTGCTCGCTTTTTACCTGTCAAAACAATTTATAATGCAGACAAATTGGCTATACTCTATATCAATGAGATTGTTCGATTGCATAGAATGCCTGTGTCCATTGTTTCTGCTAGGGACTCGAAGTTTACATCAAGATTCTGGCAAAGCCTACAGATAACATTGGGTACTGAACTGAGACTAAGTAGTGCATACCATTCTCAGACAGATGGCCAGTCAAAAAGAACCATCCAGACTCTGGAGGATTTACTGAGAATGTGTGTCCTTGATTTTCAGGAAAATTGGAAAAGCCACTTACCGTTGGCTGAATTTGCCTACAACAACAGTTTTCATTCAAGCATTGGTATGGCGCCTTTTGAGGCTTTGTATAACAAGAAATGTCGATCTCCAATTTGGTGGGCAGAAGTTGGAGATGGGCCTTTGCTTGGGCCCGAGATTGTACATGAAACTACTGAAAAAGTGAAACTGATTTAACAGAGATTGAAAACTGCACAGAGCCGGCAGAAAAGTTATGCAGATGTCCGAAGGCGAGACAGAGAATATGAAGTAGGTGATCATGTTTTTGTTAAAGTGACACCGATGAAAGGGCAGACCCATTTTGGGGTTAAAGGCAAGTTAGCGCCGAGATATGTCGGACCGTACGAGATTATTGAAAAAATCAATCCGGTGGCGTATCAAGTAGCGTTTCCTCCTGAAATGGAGCATATGCATAACGTCTTCCATATTTCAATGTTGAGGGATTATCTTCGGGATCCCTTTCATGTTATTGAGCCTACTTGTGTAGTGCTAAGTGATGACTACACTTATGAAGAACGGCCTATTCAGATTGTAAATAGACGGATCAAGAAGTTGAGGAACAAAGAGATTCCGTTAGTGAAAGTTGATTGGCAAAACCATGGTGGCGTATATGCCACTTGGGAAACGGAAGACGATATGATTAAGAGATATCCTGAACTGTTTCCTCTAGATCCAGTGTTCTTCCAAAATGAAGGTAATTCGAGTTTGGAGGACCAAACTCTTTGTAAGGAGGGGAGACTGTGACAACCCTCACCACTGATTAGTGCTAATCTATGATTAAGCATGTTAACTGACTGATTGATTAAGTGTATTAGTTTGAATGCATGTCTATCTGTTTGACTGCTAATGATCTGTTCATATTTTATGTTTTAAACTGCAAATTAAAGGCCTTATCAGTGGCCGAATTCGGAATTGATTAGTGTTTTGTGTTAATTAGAATTAATGTGATTTTATGGTAAATTTAGTTAAAATTTGATTTGGTATGATTAAATTGAATTAAATAAGGTTAAATTACATTAGTTTGGCTTTATTACCAAATTGCCACTTAGTGGACAATCCTAGACCATTCTTTTTCTACTTCCCTCATGTTTGATATGCCATTCATTTCCTTAGAGACCAAAAACGTGAAAGAGAGCTAGAGAGTTGGAAGTAAGCTTGAGTTCATCAAAATTTGCTTGAGACTTAGAAGATTTGAAGGATCCATTGCATATTTGAGCTTCTAGACGTGAAATTGAAGACCTAAGGTAGGAGAATCATCTTCTTGAACTTGAATTCTAGTTGTATCTTGCATGGTCCATGAGCCATTAGTGATTTAAGTCTAGAATTGGTTTTAAATTGTTAAATTGAAACTTAAATCATGCATGCATGTTTACATTCTTGAATTTTGAGGTTGTTTTCATAGAATCCTCACATGCATGTCCATATTTGGGTTATAGTTCATGTATTCATCATGTTTTTGGAAGGATTGACTCATTTGTTCTTGTATTAGAAGCTTTGAAGTTGATCAAATTCATACATGTTGCATGTACATCATGTTCTTGAAGTTTTGTTTGGAAATGGGTTCAATTGAACTACCTTTGGGTTTTGATTTTACAAATTGATCTTTGAAACATATCATATTATGAGTTTTAAAGTGTTTTCCAGAAAATTAGCCCAGAAGGATCGAATTTGATGCTTTAAATGTTGAGTTTCATACTTGGAGACAAATCTGAAAATTCCAGATTTTGAATCTACGCTCGAACGGGGAACTCCACGCTCGAGCGTACACTCTGAGTTCATGCAATCCTCTCAAGCGGGGAAAGTAACGCTTGAGCGTGTAATGCGTCTATCCAGTACTTTGCATGTATTTACAGTCCGCTCAAACAAGGGAATGCACGCTCGAGCGAGAACTTGTGTCTCACGCTCGAGCGGGGGTCAAGCGCCCGTCGAGCGTGAATTTCAAGCATCCAGTACTTTTGCAGTCCGCTGGAGTGAGAAAAGTCACGCTCAAGCGTAGATCTTTTGTTTGCATGTCCGCTCGAGCGGAGAAAGCAACGCTCGAGCGAGACCCCTGTTCCAACAAAAATTTGAAAAGTGTTTTAAAGTGCATCTTTGCATCCTCATTCCATCTTAGGCATTCCTAGGCCTAGTTTAAGGTATCTTAATGAGGATAATGCTATAGAACCACACCGAGTCAAGATAGGGACTAAGTTATTGTTTCCCAAACGTGCAACTTAGTGTGTGTTCATCCTGTAACTGTGTAGGGTTTGCATCCGAGGACGCTCACTAGCCCATCTGTAGCCCAGAACTCTGTGAGTAACAATGTTGTAAAGATATATTCAATCATGAATATTTTCTGAATGATCAACTGTGCTGCTTTCTAAAATGATTTTTCTTACTAAATGAATGCTTGTCTTATTTGCGAACTATATTCGTGGCATCCATAGCAATTTACTGTTACTGTACTGTACTGCTACTGTCACAGAGATCTCTGTCGGTTCCCATGTTTGGAACCACTACTGTTTACTGATATGATGGCCATCAACTGACTGTTCGGTCTATTAAGACCTACTGTACTGTTTTGCTATGGGATGTACCACATATGACTGTTATGACTGAATGACTGATATACCGTTATAACTGACTGTTTTAAATACTGAAAGGATATTTATTCTTAACTTCTTTACGCACATGTTATTCACTGGGTTTTAGCTCACTGTTTATATATATATGTAGATGTTCAGGCACCGGATCGAAACTAGGAGCGTTGGGTTTAACTCTCTTTTTGTCAAGCCAACCACTGTGCCTCACTGAGAGGTTCCAAGTCCTTCAAGTTAGGGCTTTTTGGAGTGTTTTAGATTCATCATTTCTGTCTTTGTTTTTGTATAGACTGATTGTACCTATACTGTACTGTTCTAATGGAGATTAGGTCCCTGTCCTGGATGATTGTATATGTATGTATATACTGTTTTGATTCTGAATGTGTATATGTATGAAAAGCCTTTTTTACATATAGACTGTCACAGCTCATTAGACATCTTTTATTACTGTTTTGACTTCCGTCATCCCTTGTACTCTGTATTACTGTTATTACTGTTAAGCAAGCCTTCAGTAATCACGGATTACTGGTCGATTACGGTGCTAAACCCATAGGGGCGGGTTTGGATCGTGACAACTAGACAATCGGCTGGATGACTAGCTAAACGGCTAGTCAAATTCAATAAAACGATTATAGTGTAATATATCAAATTAAATTTTTACTTAAATTTTTTTTTAATTTATTAAAAATTTAAAAAAATTAAAAAAAAAATGAGGCTCTATCTTAAAACAAAAAAATGGAGTGGAAGACGATGAGCAGTTGCGTTGCAGAGAGAGTAACTGCCACCACAATTCCAAAGGGGACTGTTGAGATAGATAGTGCGGGGTGTGGGATTCCTAAATTTTACGCGTTATGTACGCGCACTCCGCTCCAAAAATAGCAGTACATGTATATATCCTCCCAAAGCCGGCAATTTTCCCCACTTACCCAACCTAACCTTAACCCCAACGCATTCCTTTTACATACATACGTTTGTTTGCCCCATACACCACCTAGTAATCTACTATAACTTCTTTTTTTTTTTTTTTTTTTTTTTTTTTTTGGTGTTATATAACCACCTATCCATTCCATCTTCTCCTATTCAGTCCACCCTACCCCCTAAAAAACTCTCTCTCTCTCTCTCTCTCTCTCTCTTATTTCGCCGTCCCAAATATCTCTCCGTTGCAAGATCTACAGAGAATATGAGTTACTACAACCAGCAACAACCACCCGTTGGTGTCCCTCCTCCTCAAGGTAACCCATCCCTCTCATTCTACCCTTCAATAATCATGATCTTGTTTCTTCAACTTGATTTAGGTTGTGGATGATTGGATCTGGGTTTTTTTTATGGTTTTGTTTTTTGGGGTGTAGGTTATCCTCCAGAAGGGTATCCAAAGGATGCTTATCCGCCACCGGGGTACCCTCCACAAGGGTATCCTCCACAGGGCTACCCTCCGCAAGGCTACCCTCCTCAATATGCCCCTCAGTACGCCCCTCCTCCCCCTCAACAACAACAAGGCGTCGGCGGCGCTGGTTGCCTTGAAGGATGGTAACTCTCTCTCTCTCTCTCATGTTCATTCAAATTGTGAAAAGGGGCTCTGATTATAAAGAAGAACTTTCGATCTGGGTTGTTTTACCGAGTTGACAGCGAGTCAACCCGATCGGCCGTCGGGAGTTTAGGGTTACTGGGTATCTTGTAGTCTTGATCGAATAGATCTGTTTCGCATCGAACAATTTGGGGGTTTTTTTATTTGCACACTACTAATTTTTTTGTCAGTTCACACTATTTGTTTTGTTCTGAACAATCAGTTGTTATGATTTGAATATCGAGCACTAAATTGGGTTTTGTTGGGTTTTGATATCCCAACTTTGAAATTTGGTTCGTAATTAGGGAAAATTTGTTTAGATTTAGAAATTTTGTTGTGTGCAAATCGTAGTTGTCAACAACTTGCTCTTTTTGGGTTTCCCAAAATGCCCTTCTTACAATCGGTCGTTGGATATTTTTGGAAAAAATGAAAAATTAGGGGATTGATTTGGAATAGACGCCTCAAAATTTCACCAATCCATTAAGCTAATGAAAATTAGAATGCAAAAGGGTGTTTGGTAACGGGATTGGGCTCCTATTTTGCCTACTAATTAATTAACTGAGCCAGAGTTTTTTTCTAATTGTCTGGAAAAAAAAACATAGTGTCTTGTTCACAACAGCTTGAACAGGCCACAGCTGTCACTCTGTTTGATCATTGTTTAGTGGATTATTCAATATTATTCTTAGTGTTTCTTGTGCTATATAAATATTAACTCGAAAAGGTTAATTTTTAGTCTTAATTAACTAAAGTAACATTGATTTGGCTAGAAATTGTTATTATATAGCTCCGTAGGATTCAATGATACCATGTTTAAGCAATGAAACAACTGAGCTGTTATGTAAACTCTGAACCTTATTGTGCCCAAGTGCGTATACTATAAGTTTGAAACCATAGTGGATTTTAATCTGTGTTGGATTTTTGTATAGGTTACTTGGAAAACTCATGCTATACAAAGATACCAACAAAATTCAGTCTTAACTCACAAACTGCTGTTCCGTGTTATTAGTTTTGCGTTCTTAAATCTGTACTTCAAGATGTTGTCACATTGGTTTGTGAACGAAGTTTGTACAAATTTTAGGAGTCTGCTCAAAATGTAAAAAATGCTATGTACTTTGAAAAAAATACGCAGATTGATTTTTATTATTCATTTATTTCAAATTTGAGCTCCTCTTTTGGGTACTTCTTTCTTAGAACATAGGAGAGCCCTTGGAATACAAAAAATGGGGAAGTTATTTGGTATTGTTCTAATTTGAAATTTGGGATATTGTGCAGTTTGGCTGCTCTGTGCTGTTGTTGCCTCCTTGATGCGTGCTTCTAATGTGTGTAGCCTGTGGTGAGAGGTGCGGTTCAATTCTAATGCGTACACTATATCTGAGTACTCAAATTTGTGCATCACAATGGTTTCTGCCTTTCTTATGTTTTTTATCAAATAATTGGAATGTACCTTTTCTTATGCTTGTGGATTTTTACTTTGGATTAGAAGTATTTGGTTTTCATTGCCATCATTAGATATGTAAATTGTGAGAGATTTTCTGATTTGTCTATGGAAAAATACATTTGACAGCTATCTATCTTTAGAATTTATGCTTAATTGTGCTTTGTTAATTTCCTTGTGGTTAGCTTTTTGTTCAATAGAATGCTGGAGAAAGCTTTTGGGTTTTTTGGTCCAACTTGGAGAAAATGTGGTGTTGTGGTGTGTCCATTACGGGTAAATTATTCATAAAAAATTAAGACTGATTTGATGATACTAGTTATAAGATTTTATCACATTTATCTTAAAAAATACCTATCTATTTTCAAAATTTTACTGTCTATTTTTTGAAAAACATGTGATAAAATTGTATGGTTACCATTGTCAAATTAGTCTTATTTTTTATCTACATGTAGAACCTTCAAAAATAAATGGACTGGTTGATTGAAACAGGTCATGCCCACAAAAGCTCAACAACACGGTCCAATTTTCTCTTGGCCCTTTTTTTGGTTTTGTTTTTGAAGGTTGGATGGTGTGGATGATTCCCAATGTTTCCATTCTTCTCATGTGCTTACTCTTTGCTTTGGGCATTGTTACTTTGGTTGTTTTTTAGGAATTAGAAAGCATGTAAAATCATATGCATTTTAGTATATTGTGTTTTTTAAGTTGGATTCCAACTAAGGTAGTGTTTTGATGAGTTGTAAAAGCACTGACAAGAATGACAGTGAAATCTCCTCTGGTGACATTGCCATCTAAGCTGTTGATGCTTATAGGCATGATATTGATCTTTGAGGGCTGGGTCTCTCTGAGTTGGGGGCATGCTACTCCTAAGATGAATTCTATTCCAAAGATTTTGTCCCTAAAATTAATATAGTGCAAATGAGAGTATATTAGCACACTAAGAATGATTTTGAAAATAGTAACTGTATAAAATAATTCTAACCACATAAACATCAAGTTGTGGGCTCCTAACAAATGAGATTGCTCTGCTAATATCATTTTAAATGTATTTTATCTTGTTGGTTCTCTTATTTGTAGAATTATGATTTTGAAAATACTAAAGCCGAACATGTTATTTTAGTAATTTTTTGATTTTTTAATTAAAATATGAGGTAAAAAAATTTGAATGTTAGAAATAATTTTTTATAAAAAGATGTGTAAAAATAGAAAGATAATATTTTTGATTTTTTTGGTATAAATTATAGAATTTTTGATTTTTTGAATAATTTGTTTACTTTTAGACCGAAACAAACAATTGTCAAACGTGACCTAATTCTCTGTACAAACAACACATCACACAATTAATTAGAGAAATAATTATGATCATACACGTGGGGCTCACCACAAAAACATTGTCCAACTCGCATCAGTTCAAATGTATTTTTTGTGATTGATTCTTTCATTGATTTTATGGGTTGGTTTGGGATGGGAGTAACTTTTTTGAATTTTTAATTATTTTAGTTTGGGGTTAATTTTTAAATATTTTGACTTTTTGATTATTTTAATTTGGGGTTAAAAAATTTTGTTTGGGATAAATTTTTTGATTTTTTTAACTTTTGTAAAATAAAAAATAAAATGATTATGGTTTAAATGTATAATTTTGTCTTATTAAGTTAAAAAATCTATTTTATCTTTTTATAGTTAAAATGGTCAAAAAAATCAAAGAGTTTCACATGCCAAGCGAAGGCTGTGTCTATAAAATTATTCAATTTGTTTTGTTTTATTTTTGTTCTCTTTTTTTTTCAAAAAATACTAAAAATTAATTTAGTGAAAAATAATTAAAATTTCAAGACATTTATTATTTCAAAAAATAGTAGTGATTGATTTTGTAAATGGACGACTCGTTGGACTCTCATGTGCCAAATGAGAAGTTGTTCCTAGTCATTATCGCAAAATTATCCTTCGCAAGTTTATGACGCAACTGGCCAACGAAGAGCCAAGCCAATGAAAAATTCATTTAATTATTCAACAAGTTTGAGCTCTCAAAAAAGGAAAATCATATTTTTGTTTAGAATTGTAATATATGGGTAAGATTAAAATGGTGTGTTCTGAAATCTATGAATAATAAAATTTAGATCACATTAATTTTTTAGATAAATTTTTTAATTTGTTACACTTTAGATTCATGTGTCACGGTTATTTCATCATGTTAGTTGTAATTTCATTTTTGTATTCAATTGTGGAACTAATTTAATAATTTTCTCATTTCACATTGTTTATTTCTTTTGAAACATGTTTTTTCACAATTGGATGGCTTGTGCACTACATGATTTTTCTTCTCTTTTTTTATATATAAGCCCTAAAATTCCCAGGGACTCTTGCGGAGGCAGAGACAGTGTAGGATTGGGGCACGTACCCCTCAAATTTTGATAATTATATCAGTCCTTGATTCTTAAAGAATGACTAATATTTTGGGATAATCAATCATAAAATAATGGACTAATATTTTGGAACGGAGCGAGTATATTTTTTATGAAATTTTAATAATATCTCTTCTTAAAATTGTAATAGTTCCACTATTATAAATTTTCTTTCTAATTATAAGGAACCTACTCCCATCTTCAATTATGATAAAAAAAAAAATTAAAAATACAATAGGTTATAACCAATATCATAATGAATCATAACTAATCATTACTTAATGTATAACCAAAGACCTTTTTAGTTATAACCAAAAAAGCAACCACAAGAAGTTATAAGTAAATTATATCCAACGCGATAATGTGTCATAACTAAAGATCACGAAAATCATAATTACAACATATGATAGACATTTTTTTGTGATGTGTTTAAAATATATAATTTTTATCTCAACTTATCTTCTTCTTTTTTTTCTTTTTCCAATCCACCTAAAATAGTTACTCCTCAATATTTATATAAAATTTAATCTCAAATCCTTTAATTTAAAATTCACATCTACCAAAATAGACTCTTAATATTTAAGTTTAATAATATCTCATTGTTGTTTAGAAAATGTTTTAAAACTCTAAAAGAAGAGATCTAAAGAGTCTAATTTGTCCTTTTTCCTACTATGTTTTGTCTTTTTCCTTTATTTTTTTTTTTGCACTGCCAGCTCAGTAGAGCTGTTTTTAGAGCTGATCCTCCAAAGCTTTGTATCACTATTGTTGTTGTTTATAATGAGAAGAAAACAAAATCAATATTATCATTAATTTGTATCCCCTCTTTACTGAATTTCTGTCTTTGCCACTACCCCATGAAACTTCTATTTTGAACATAATCCCTTCAAATTTTTATTTGATCTACACAACTTCTAGAAGTTTTAGGCATCGTTTGATTTAGTTTTGAAATTTATTTTGGAGGATAAGGCAGTGTTTGGTTTACTTTTTAACTTTGGACAAATTATACTAATAGTCCCTATAGTTTGGGATTCGTGTCACTTTGGTTTCTAACTTTTCAATTGTGACACATTGGATCATGAATTTTGTTTCAAATAATGACAATTAAATATACTATTGCTTAATTTCAATAGCAAAATCGTCAATTTGATAAAATATAAACTAATTTGACAAAAATAAATATAAAAAAAATATTTTTGAATTTTTAAAAATTATTTCTACACACCAAAAATAAAATTATATAAATTTGATAAATCTTTTAGACATTTATTTATTTATTTATTTTACCAAATTAATTTTTATTATGTGTGTAAATGATAATCATGTAATGGGTGATTGTTATGATTTTAATGTGTAATTGATATATTTAATATATGAAATGTTTTAAGTTTTGAATTTTTTGATTTAATGGATTCATTTAACAATGATATCAAAATTTTCACTCTATTTGACTTTTGAAAAAATTAAAGCTAATTTTTAAACAAATTAATTTTTTTTTTTTACATTTATTTTTAACAAATTAGTTTATATTTCAAATTAAGCAATGATATCTTTAATTGTCCTTATTTGGAACAAGATTCAAAATTCAGAATTAAATATTTCATAATTAAAAGTCAGGAATCAAAGTGACACAAATCCGAAATTATAGGAACCATTAGTATAATTCGCCTTAACTTTTGAATTGAAAAATCCAAAAACATTTTTGGTTTATAATTTTTCAAAATTATTTCTCCCCTTTCCTTTCTCATCTCTCCTCTTTCATTCTCTTATATTCTACTCATCAATCAATCAATTTTCTCTCACACTCATATATTCAAACTACAAAAAAATAAATAGATAAATTATTCCAAAACTATTTTCCAAATATATAACTAAACAAGTTTTCAAATTTTTCGAACCCTTTTCAAAAACTATCTTTCAAAATTGATTTTCAAAACTAAACCAAATGGAGTCTAAGCTTTTTAAAAAAAATTTGAAAATTTAAAACTTGTTTGATTGTAAGTTTTGAAATTAGTTTTTGAGTTATATATTTTGAAAGTAGTTTTTAAAAATTTACAAATTAAGAACTTGTTTGGTTAGGAATTTTCAAAACTAGTTTTTTATTAGATTTTTTTGAGTTTTATATATATGTTTTTGTCTTGTAGTCAAAACTTTTTACAATATTATACTCATTTTTTGTTTTTATTTTTACATTTTATCGTTATATATATTTTTATTTTTCTTTTTTTATTTTTATTTTTACAAATGTAATCTAAATGTACTTTGTAAATAAATCTAATATAATCTATAGTTTCATATTTATATATTAGTTCTTGTTAAAAATTAAAAACTGTTTTTCTGATTTATAGCCATTTAATCTACGTACATTTAAAATGTTACATATTTATTATATTTTTTTTTCATTTATTACATTTATATTTGTTTTTTCATTTAAAATGTTTACTATTTACATATGTTTTTTTATCGCCCATATATATATTTAAACATAACAAATTATTTGGTCAATACTTAAAAAAACTTTCAAAATCACTTTTGTTTTTACTATACACCAATCAATCAATTTTTCTCTCTCCTATCTCTTTGTCAGTCACTTTTTATCTCACACCCATCTATTCAACATTTCAAACCATCTCAAACTCCAAAATTATTTTGACAAATTTTCAAATTTTATAAACTTTCTCTAAAAAATTATTTTTGAAATAATATCTCAAAACATAAATCAAATAAGGTCAAATATAAAATTTATTTAGTTATGAATTTTGAAAATAATTTGAAAATTTAATACTTATTTAGTTATGAGTTTTAAAAAGAATTTTCAAATGATTGAATGTGACATAAGTTTAAAAATCCAAAACCAAATAAGATTTTGAATTTTGAACAATCAAATTGTAATTTAAAAAGTAAACCAAACGGAATCTTAAATTTTTGTCCAGGTTATCAATTATGAGCTGCCCACAAAAGTTTACGAGCAAGGATCTTCTCCAGTTTTCCTCTCCGGCCTCCCTTCCGAGCAACAGTCCAAATTGGACCACATCATCCCATCCAAAATGTACAGTTGAGATTAGTTAAAAAAAAAAAAGAAGAAGCAATTAACTCACTCACACAACACGTCCTACCACTCTCTCTCTCTCTCTCTCTTCCCCTCTCTCTCTCTCTCTAATAAAAAATTTAAAAATTTATTTTAATCTTTTTCATTTTATTTTCATAAAATATACTTCATCTATCTCAAAATTTAGTCTCTTGTTCCATTTTTAATTATCCCAAAATATTAGTCAATTTTCAAAAATTAGGGACAAAAATGATATAAATTTTACATTTTTCCATTCTTTTAAATTCATTAATAATATAAAAAGTACAATTATGACAATTGATATTCTCCAAAAAAATATACTATTAGTTTCTGATATTTTATAAATATAGAAATTATTTTTTTAGACGAAAATGACAAATTATTTTTTTGAATTAAATTTTACAAATTGTTTGGTTATGAGTTTTGAATAGAATTTACAATAGAGTTTTGAGTTATGTGTTTGGTTATGAGTTATAAGTTTTTCAATTAAGTTTTGAAAATTCTTTTCAAAACTCATAACCAAACTACTTGAAAACATAACTAATTTCATCAAATTGAAAACTCATGTGTGTTTATTTTCAACAAATTAATTTTTATATTTAAAAAATAACAATTTGAAAACATAACTTTGCATAGTAATTACTTTTTATTTATTTAAATTTTTATTAAATATATTTAATATTAGTGAGAGGGAGAAGTATGATCTGGATTGAACGATGGTAATACCGGACAGATTGTGGTCTGAACACATTTGGGCCGTGGTATCCTGGGTCCACTCAGAAGTGATTTTTGTTCGGCAAAAACAAGGGCATGTGGAACCGAGCTACTTGACCTTGTCGGCACGAAGGCCGGTCAAGTAAGGGTTCCACGGTTTATGCGTTGCGCGGTTGGAAAGCGCGCATCCATAGCTCGACATGAAGGTTCATGCCTGAAGCTCGACAGGAGGGCTTTAGTTGACCGGTATGATCAATCTCAAGCATGGCTTCGCCGGAATGCAGCCGAGCATGACTTGAGAGGACCTCGGTAATTGGAGCACTTGGGCATGTAGCGCAGCATGGCCGTTGATAGCCGAGATGTTGCAGCCCGACTACCGAGCTCCCAGTAGAGTGGGCTGGCAGTTGGGTTAGGTAGTGCCCAGCAAGATTTGTGCTGACAGATGGGATAATAGCACCACGTGTCAAGAGATGAATGAGAGTAGATTTGGGGCGCAGAAGGTATATAAGCAAGTCTGCGCCCCCCATGCTGGGACAAATGACATTCTAGTGAGGTAAACACTAAGCACAACTCAGTCCTCTCTCTCTCGATCCTTGGTGTGTGGCTAACTTGATCGTCGGAGGGGTTTTCTGACCAAAGACCGCCGAGTAGCTCATCGCCGTTGTGCTCGCAGGTCAATCAGACGGACAGGAGCTTGGAAGAAAGGAGTATGGGCTTGCCTGAATATATGCTCCCCGTACAATTAGCGCCGTCTGTGGGAAGCTTGACAGACAAAACCTTGTCTTCTAGGCTCATCTGATCGTCGTCCATGGCGAACAACGACGAGATTCCGTTGTCTGCCATCGACGGAGTCACCCCGGAGTCAGGCAGACGGAGAGAAGGGCATCCCACCATCGTTCCTCCGATGGCGGACCTAGAGACTTCTCCAGGAGGACATTCAAGAGATGCATGGGATAAGCGCGGAAGAAGTTATGGCCATTCACGGAGTCTAAATGGTCATCGGCGGCGGAGAGAATCACATGCCAGACGTCTGGAACACAAGTTAAAGGACCAGGACGCCGTCATTCGGCGAATGGAGGCGAAGATGGAGGAGCTGAAGCGGCATGTTAAAGGGAAGGGTGTAGCTGGAGTGGGAGACCACAGTGAGTGCACCCAACCCCGCCGTTTAGGCAGTCAGAGTCAGCGGCACACTGCATCCATTTCCATCGCCAGGAGTTACAAAGTTGGAGATTCCGACCAGCACGAAGAGAAGTCCAGCGCGCAAGACAGCACCTATCGACCCTCACGTCCGGCGACGACGTCGAGGTATTCTTATTCTGCTCATTCAGAAGATTTGCGGGTAGTCTTGAAGGAATGAGCTCGCCGGCGGGAGGCTCAGAGGGTGCCGACGTTCCAGCGGCTATCCTATGGGGTTCACACCAGCGAGGAGGTCGGAATGCCTCCACCCCACCAAGTAGCGCCACTCCTTCTAGATACAGACTTGGCAAGGCTGAGCGCCACCCCTTTCTCCTTGGAGATAGAAACAATACCGTTTCCGGCAGGCTTCCACCAGCCTAAATTCACATTCTACGACGGAAAAATAGATCCCTACATGCATGTGAGTCACTTCCGACAGGTCATGGCCGGCATAGGCGGAATGACGCACTTATGTGCCTTATCTTCCCGTCAAGTTTAGGTGAACTGGGCTTGAAATGGTTCGAGAGGTTGTCGGAGGGGAGCATAGAAAGGTGGCATCAGTTGGCTGAGGCCTTCGTGACGTGCTTCAAAACCAACACAAAAACACCGAAGGAAGTTGACCACCTACTAAGTGTCAAGATGGAACCGAGCGACACATTGAAGGCATACAACTCCAGATATTGGGAGACCTTCAACGAGATCTTGGATTGCCCGGTCAACCTTGCAATCACACAGTACAAGCGTGGTCTCCCAGTCGGACATAGACTGCGAGACTCGCTTACCATGCACCAGCCGACATCTATGGGCCAGCTAATGCAGCGCATCAATGATCACATCCGAGTGGAGGATGATGCATCGGCATCTACTGCAAAGGCAACTCCGGTTGCAGCAGACAAGAGGTCGGCTGGCAAAGTGCACGCGGTTGGACAAGAGTCCAGTCGTTCCACTGACCGCGCTGAGGAATAGGACCGTGGCTCAAATCGCAAAAACTGGGGTAGGGGACGTCGGAATGACTACCCCCAGGATGACGTAGCGGATACGAACAGAAGGTTAAAAGCAAGAACAGGCATCACCACGGTCTTTAAGATTCCAATCTATCGCATACTTAGTGAAATCCGTGACGAGAAGTATGTCCGGTTTCCTGCTAAGTTAGGCGACGGACAGAAGGGCTTCAATCCGAGGTACCGTTGCACGTTTCACCAGGAGTGAGGCCACCGGACAGAGGACTGTTTGCCTTTGAGGCAACACTTAGAAGAGCTAGTCGCAGCCAGACACCTGGACCTTTACATTGATGGGGGCGTGAAGGCCAATCAAGCTCCGGTTGACCCGCGGGGACCAGATGACCGAGATGCGCCTCCGTAAGGGGTTGTTAATGTTATCCACGGCATAGTGGAACCGGTGCGTGTATGCGAGCTTCAAGGTATGATCAAGAAGGCAGAACACATGAGGGAAGTTTTGTCGGTTCAGCCTGTGATCAAGAGGGGGAAGACCAAAGAGAAAGATGTGATCAGTTTCTCCTCAAGAGACTTAGAGCGCATCCAGACGCCGCACAACGATGCCCTAGTGGTTACACTCCGCGTCAAAGAATTTGATGTCAAACGGATCTTGATCAATCAGGGAAGCTCGGTCGAGATCATGTACTACGACGCTTTCAAACAGCTCAAGCTCCGGGATACGGATTTGGCCATGACAACTTCGTCATTGGTTGGTTTCAACTCATAACCGGAGTGGCCTTTGGGAAAGGTTATCCTGCTGGTCAAAGCGGGATCCGTGGTCAAACAAGTGGAGTTCTGGGTGTTATAAGTGCCATCCACTTACAATTTGATCCTTGGAAGGGGATGGCTTCACGCTATGCAAGCCGTAGCGTCGACCTATCATCAGGTGATGAGATTCCCTTCGGTTATGGAAGCAATCGAGGAGATTTGGGGCGATCAACTCATGTCGAAGCAATGCTTCGTGGCAGTCAACGGGAGCCGAGCTTCCAAAGGCTTCATTCAAATGATTGAGGGACCGGAAGACCGGGGAGTCCTTGACGATGTGGGCACCAAAGCCAAGGACAAAGCTTTCGAGGAATTGGTGGAAGTGCGCATTGATACAGTGCATCTGGACAAGTTCTTCTTGCTCGGCTCAAGCCTTACAGCCCAAGAAAGGACCGACATGGTTGAGTTTTTGATGGCCAACATCGAAGTCTTCGCGTGGTCACCTTACGACATGCCCGGTCTTGATCCAAGTTTTATATGCCATCATCTCAATGTCTTCCCCGAAGCCAAGCTTGTCATTCAGCGAACAAGGAGATCGGCGCTGCGTCACGCCGAGGTAGTTACGGAGAAAGTGAAGAACTTGCTTGAGGCGCGAGCAATTGAGGAAGTGCACTACCCTCGGTGGATTTCAAACACAGTCGTGGTGCCCAAGAAGAATGGGAAGTGGCGAGTTTGTGTTGACTACAAGACCGTCAACCGAGCTTGTCCGAAAGACAGCTTCCCTCTGCCTAGAATAGACCAGCTTGTGGACTTAACGGCTAGACATAACAGGCTCAGTTTCTTGGACGCCTACCGCGGCTACCATCAGATTGCCATCATGGGCCTGACCGAGAGATCACCTCATTTGTTACACCAAGGAGACTCTTCTGCTACCGAGTCATGCCTTTTGGTTTAAAGAACGCCGGGGCAACTTTTCAAAGGATGGTGACCAAGATGTTCGCTCCTCTGCTAGGGCAGACAATGGAGGCTTATATTGATGATATGGTGGTTAAGAGCCGGCATCAAGCAGACCATTTGTCCTATTTGGCTGAGATGTTCGCCATTCTCAAAAAGCACAAGCTACGCTTGAATGCGTCTAAGTGTACCTTCGGCGTGGGATCCGAAATTTTTTTGAGTTTCCTAGTCACGAACCGAGGTATCGAAGCAGACCCTACACAAATCCGAGCCGTGCAAGAGTTAAAACAGCCTAGCTCGGCTAAGGATGTGCAGCATCTGGCCGGAATGGCCGCGGCGCTTAACCGATTTATAAGTCGGTCATCAGATCGCTGCCGCCCTTTCTTTCAAGCCTTGAAATCAAAGTTCTCATGGGATGAAGAGTGTAACCGGGCTTTGGCCGAGCTCAAGGAGTATTTGTCTTCAGCGCCGTTGTTGGTCACACCGGAGCCCGGAGAAGAACTCTACCTTTATCTGGCCGTATCGCAGCATGCAGTCAGTGCGGTGCTTGTCCGGTTGGAAGGAATCAAACATCTACCCATCTTCTGCGTCAGCAAAACCTCGCTACCGGCAGAGTCGAGGTACTTGTCGCTGGAAAAACTTGCGTTAGCTTTGATGATGGCTTCAAGCAAGTTGGCACACTATTTCCATGCCCATACCATCATCGTCTTGACCGAGTTCCCCCTCAAAGCTTTGTTCGAACAGACAGACTTCTCCAGTCGGATTCTTAAGTGGGTGGTCGAATTGGGACAGTTTGATGTGAAGTTTCAGCCGCGCACTGCCATAAAAGCCCAGACTTTGGCCGACTTTGTTGCTGAATTCTCGCCTGGAACTCATCCGGCTTGCCCGGTTGATATTGCCGTGGCAGATGAAGAGGTGAATGCAAGCTCGACCGAAATACCACAGCTTGGCGGCATTGGCGACGCGGAACTTGCATGCCCCGCCGAAGCACCTTCAGTTAATACGATACTATAGCCCGGTAAGGCGATGACGGAGTTGGGTATCACTGACCAACCCGCTTTGTCCGACACCACCTCACCGAGGAGGGAAGCAATGGAACTGCTCAGCACAGAGCCTGCGGCCGTCATGATATCGCAACCTAGCGATTCGCCTACGGACTTAGGCATTATGAATCAACTTGCTGAGTCCGGCGCCAAATCACCAAAGGAGGCTGAAATGGAACCACTCAGCACGGGACTGGAAGCCGACCAGCCGAGCAACCGTGATCCCATCAACCTTCAAGCTTCTTAGGACCCTTCAGAGTGTTGGAAGCTCTTTGTTAGCGAAATGTAGAAACTTTTTGTTGATGGAGCCTCAAACCGTCACGGTGCCGAGCTGGGCATAGTTCTGATTTCGCTAGATGGACTGACTATTGAACATTCTGTCACCCTTGGCTTCCCAGCATCCAACAATGAGGCCGAGTACGAAGCGCTCTTGGTCGGGCTCAAGAGCGCGCTTCAGATGCAAGTAACCGAGCTAATGGTGTACAGTGATTCCTAGCTTGTGGTTAACCAAGTTTCTGGGGTTTACGAAGCAAAGGATGACCGAATGATGAAGTACCAAGCTCTGGTCCGGGACCACATCAAGCGATTTCAGGCGATCAGGGTCCAACATATCAGTCGAGAAGAAAACGGCCAAGCAGATGAGTTGGCCGGCCTCGCTTCCATGGTCGACAACGCGTCTCCCAACCCTCTTTTGATTGATTTCCTTCCGAGGCCCAGCATTGAGGAAACCGGACAGAAAGAAGTATTCTGCGTCGAGCCAGGTCCCTCTTGGATGGACCCTATCATCCTTTTTCTCAGAGAGCGGACCCTTCTAGTCGGTAAGAAGGAAGCACATAAAGTGCGCGTGAAGTCAGAGCAGGTTTGGCTCTCTCCATCAGGCGCTTTATACAAGAAGTCTTTCACCGGTCCCTACCTGAAATGTGTGCACCCGAGCAGCGTGAAAGCCTTATTGTACGAAATTCACGAAGGCATTTGTGGTAGTCACATAGGGGGCAGGTCCTTGGCCTACCGAGCTATTTCGCAAGGCTACTGGTGGCCGTGCATGCAAGCCGACACACAAAAGTATGTTCGCAAGTGTGAGAAGGGCCAGAAGTTCGCCCACCAGATCCACCAGCCGGCCAGGGAACTTCTTCCCGTCACCAACCCTTGGCCCTTTGCGATGTGGGGGCTAGATATAGTGGGGCCACTCCCAACCGTACCAGGCAACATGAAGTTCTTTATCGCGGCCACAGACTACTTCACTAAGTGAGTTGAAGCAGAACCTTTGGCAACAATCAAGGTGAAAGACGTTAAGCGGTTTGTCTGGCAGAATGTGGTAACGCGGTTTGGCGTCCCCAAAATTCTGATCTCTGACAATGGCACCCAATTTGACGGACGCCTTTTCAGAGGATTTTGTGAAGACCTGAAGATAGAATTCTACAACTCCACCCCGGCTTACCCGCAGTCTAATGGTCAAGCCGAAGCGTCAAATAAGACCATCCTTGATGGGTTAAAAAAACAGCTGGAGAAAGCAAAGGGAAAGTGGGCTGAGGAACTCCCCAGCGTCCTTTGGGCATACCGAACAACCCCGCGACGATCTACCGGGAAAACTCCTTTTGCTTTGGCATATGGCATGGAGGCGGTCATACCTTTGGAAGTTGGAATGCCCACCCTCAGAAGTGAAAGTTTTGAGCCCGATCTGAACGCCGAAGCCATTGCCCTGGAATTGGACCTCATGGACGAACGTCGAGAAAAGGCTCTCATCCATGTGGCCGCCTACCAACAAGAGCTCTCAAGGAAATACAACAAAACGGTGCACCCCAGACCGTTCAAAGTAGGTGATTGGGTCTTGAAGAAAGTTATGGGCAATACCCTGGTGCCAAGTAAAGGCAAACTAGGGGCAAATTGGGAAGGACCCTACAAGATAACCGGTCTGGCAGGCAAGCGGGCATACCACTTGGAGGACTTGAATGGTAGAGGAATACACCGGCCGTGGAATGCGGCCAACCTCAAACTGTATTATTTCTAGCTTTTGCTTTCTTTTTGAGCAAAGGAACTTTTTGCCTTACACTTCAGAATGTAATATTCTTTCTGTCAATATATAGAAGTGTCACATCTTTGCCTTGGCATTTTTATTGTCGCTTTGTGTTCAGTCAATCCCAACCAAGATGTTTATTCCGGTTGAAAGAGTTGATGGTTTGCTCAACTTAGTTATTCTCAACCGAGATGTTTATTCCGGTTAAAAAGTTGATGGTTTGCTCAACTTAGTTATTCTCAACCGAGATGTTTACTCCAGTTGAAAGAGTTGATGGTTTGCTCAACTTAGTTATTCTCAACCGAGATGTTTATTCCGGTTGAAAGAGTTGATGTTTTGCTCAACTTAGTTATTCTCAACCGAGATGTTTATTCCGATTGAAAGAGTTGATGTTTTGCTCAACTTAGTTATTCTCAACCGAGATGTTTACTCCGGTTGAAAGAGTTGATGTTTTGCTCAACTTAGTTATTTTCAACCGAGATGTTTACTCCGGTTGAAAGAGTTAATGGTTTGCTCAACTTAGTTGTTCTCAACCGAGATGTTTACTCCAGATTGAAAGAACTGATGTTTTGCTCAACTTAGGTGTTCTCAACCGAGATGTCTTTTCCGGTTATATCAGTTAATTAATGTGGTTTGTCTCGCCGAGGTATCTTGTTCGGCTGAAGTTATGAGGCTTGAAGACTGCACAAACACTTGATGAAATTAAAGCTTTTTCATTGATGTGAAAGTAAATACAAAAGGTGGGGAACTTAGCCCGGTTACATGTTCAGAGAAAAAGCAAGTAAAAAGAAAACTAGGCTAAGGGGGATAGGTTGGTGAATTCATCCTCGGTTGCCTCCAAGTTGACCGTTGGAGATTGGTCTTGTACACCGGTTTCTATTTGGACGGTCTGCTCCAGCTCTTGGCGGTCCTCTCCCTCAGCATCAGCCTCGGCTGCTCCTTCAAGTTCTTCCTCAGCCTCAGCCTGCAACGCGCTGAAGACGTCGTTGGCATATGGCACAAGATAGGTCAGTAGGAAGACAGTTGGCGGAGAGGCAAACACATCGGTATTAGGACCCTGACCGAGCTGTTCGCAGGCAAACTTCCAACCCGCTTTGAAATAGATGTCTTGGGTGGCGAAGACCTGCTTCTTATAGCTGTCCTCAGCCTCCTTAAAGCCGGTGTTGTTGGCATCTTCACACTTCTTCTCCCTTGACTCTTTGAGTGCGTCCAGTTCTGCCTGGAGCTCATCCCTCTTTTTCTCGGCGTCGCCAAGCTGGCCGAGCAACTTGGTGTTGTCAGCATTAGCAATCTGAAGAGAGGACTTTGCTCGGTTGAGCTCGGTCTGAAGGCTTTGGACTTGGCTGGCAGTGTTGTTTGCCTTTTGCCGCAGTCGATGGATTCGCTCCATGACCAAGTGTTGCTTCTGGATGGCTTGCAAGAAGAAAATTGGATCAGTGTGGAAACCGTGCAAACACTTATGAAATTTGAGTGGAAGTTTGAGACTCATACCCTGGTCATGGACTTCATGGCCAACTTAACCAGCCGGGTGTTTGGAACATGGTCACTTCCGACCACGTCACTCGGCAGGAGAAGGGCTTTGGAGAGGTCAAAGGCAAGAAGATGTTCTTTGTCTCCCTTTACGGGGGCCGTTGCCGGGATCTCCTTGCCCCGGTGCTTGAGCTGCGGTCACCATGCCGGCGTTGGGTCCACGGCGACGGTGGGCTGCTCGGTAGTCAGCTCTTCCACCAGATCGGCAGAGGGATTTACGCGAGGCCTTTTCCCAGCTCGGCGGGCTTCTTGGCGGGCTTGACCGGCGGCTGGAGAAGCCAACGCCACCACGGCGCCGCTTGATTGACCGGTGGCTGGAGAGCGGGTGATAACGCTTGGTATCTCAGCAGAAGTTGCAGTAAGGAGGTTCTTGATGCAGCTTCTCTTTGCCATCTCTTCCACCTCGGTTAGTCGGATTAGGGGCACGTCCGGTAGTGTTGGGTCTGGAGGAGGTAATGGAGCACGGAGAAAGTCTGTGACTTTACTCTGGCGTGGAGCAGAGTACCGGTATGTTGGGGTGTAGCCGAGCAGCTCGTTGCAATCCCTGTTGCGATAACGGAGCACGACCCTGATGGCTTCTTCGTTGGGGTAATGATAGTTGGCTTGTAAGGCTTGAATTGCTGCAAAGGAAAAAAGAAAAATGTTAAAGTTCAAATTATGGAACAAAGGCAATTGACCGAGCAAGTTAGCACGGCTTACATGTGGAACCGAAATTCTTGCTGATGAACCAGCCCGGTACATCGGCTGTTTCATAGTTGCCAGACACCCAGAAAAAGTCGTCATCGTGTAAGTCCTTGTCTGGGGTGCCGGTCACAATCTTTTCTTTACCCGGTCGAATTTTTAAGTAATAGGCGAGGCCGTCGCCCGTGTGCCCAAGTGTGTACTGACGGAGTATCTCGGCTAAATCTAAGTTGGTTCCTAGCCGGTTGTTCAACTCGTGGACCCCGTTGATTATTCGGTAAGTGTTGGTTGAGACTTAGGTAGGTGCTAGCCTAGTACGGCGCAGAAATTCGGTCATCAATGGATTGACCGGGAAGCGAAGGCCTCCTTCAACTATGGACAGCACGGTGAATGGGCACTGGTCTAACCTACCCCAATGGGTTGTCTCGATCTCGGCGAGCTCTAACTGAACATCGGCCGGGATACTGTACTCCTCCCTGAACACAGCCAAACCACCCGGAGTGTCAACAAGGTAGCGGAAGCAGCCCATGTGTGGCCGGCTAAGTTAGCTCGACTGAGGAGGTTTGGCAGACTGGTGATTGATGGCTGCTCGGTCTTTGAGAGTCTCGGTAATGATCTATGGTCCCCTTGGGACTTTGCAGGAAAAGGATAGCAAGTGTAAGAGAGAGTGCGGTTGCGCAAAACGAGCTTGACTTTAGCTCGGTCATGAAGAATGCCAAACCACCTCGGTCATTAAGGCTAACCAGGAAGCCCGGTCGCTCAAGCGGACCAGATGTTAGCCCGGTTGAATGGCCAAGTCATTTCGTTACCCCGGTTTCTACTAAGGTTGGGACAAACTGCTTATTTGCTCGGTCTTAATGATTTTTTGGATCAAAGGAAGACCTAGAGCCCGGTCCGCCCCAGATCTTCAGTGTTCATCAGAGAAAATGAAGAACAGCAAGGAGAGTGAAGGGGGAGGGACAGTTTTGGGTGCCTATGTCCTAAAACCTATGGATTTAGTGCCCTAGTATGCGAAATACCAAGTGAAATAACAACAAAAGGGGGTGAAGAACTTGCCAGTTGAGAGCAGTGGCTACTTCATCGAACACGAACTCTGTAATGGCAAGGAATGAATGTCAGAAGCTCTGGATCAGCAAGGATGAAGGAAATGCAAGAAGAGTGGAATGAAGGAAGCTGGGCGTGCATATAAAGGTGAAAGGCCACCAAAATTTGAATGAGAAAGGACGGTTAGCTACTCGAGGCCAAAATGCAGCGTCAGAGTGAAGAGACGGGAAGGTCAGATGAGGCGACGACCGAGCAAGTGAAGAGACAGGAAGGTCAGATGAGGCGTCGACCGAGCAAGTCAAAAGACAGAAAGTTCAGATGAGACGTCGACCGAGCAAGACAAGAAACCGAGCGCGGAAATTAGCCCAGTTTGCCTCTTGCAAATTATGAACCGAGGAAGAGTTCATCCCGGTCGGAACAGGTAATCCCGATCACGCTAGCGCGGACGGAATTAAGGGGCAATTGAGAGGGAGAAGTATGATCTGGATTGAGCGATGGTAATACCGGACAGATTGTGGTCCGAACACATTTGGGCCGTGGTATCCTAGGGCCACCCAGAAGTGATTTTTGTTCAGCAAAAGCAAGGGCATGTGGAACCGAGCTACTTGACCTTGTCGGCACGAAGGCCAGTCAAGTAAGGGTTCCACGGTTTATGCGTTGCGCGGTTGGAAAGCGCGCATCCATAGCTCGGCATGAAGGTTCATGCCTAAAGCTCGGCAGGAGGGCTTTGGTTGACCGGTATTATCAATCTCAAGCATGGATTCGCCAGAATGCAGCCGAGCACGGCTTGAGAGGAGCTCGGTAATTGGAGCACTTGGGCATGTAGCACAGCATGGCCGTTGACAGCCGAGATGTTGCAGCTCGGCTGCCGAGCTCCCAATAGAGTGGGCTGGCAGTTGGGTTAGGTAGTGCCCAGCAAGATTTGTGCTGACAGATGGGATAATAGCACCACGTGTCAAGAGACGAATGTGAGTAGATTTGGGGCGCAGAAGGTATATAAGCAAGTCTGCGCCCCCCATGCTGGGACAGATGTCATTCTAGTGAGGTAAACACTAAACACAACTCAGTTCTCTCTCTCTCGATCCCTGGTGTGTGGCTAACTTGATCGTCGGAGGGGTTTTTCGGCCAAAGACCGCCAGGTAGCTCATCGCCGTTGTGCTCGCAGGTCAATCAGACGGACAGGAGCTTGGAAGAAAGGAGTACGGGCTTGCCTGAATATATACTCCCTGTACAATTAGTGTCATTTTAAATGTATATTTTCAATGATACTAATTTTATAAAAATAAAATTTTATATTAAAAATTATATATATATATATATATTATGATAGTATATTTTTTGAGGAATATCAATTGTCATAATTGCACTTTTTATATTATTAATGAATTTAAAAGAAGAGAAAAATAAGAAATTTATATTATTTTTGTCCTTAATTTTTTAAAAGGGATTAATATGTTGGGATAATGAAAAATGAAATAAGGGACTAAATTTTGAGACAGAGGAAGTATATCTTATGAAAATAAAATGAAAAAGATTAAAATAATTTTTTTTAATTTCTTATTAGAAATAAGAGAGAGAGAGAGAGAGAGAGAGTGAGTGAGTGTGGTGGGACGTGTTGTGTCAGTGAGTAAATTTTTTATTTTTTATTTTAAACTAATCTCAGCCGCACATTTTGAATGAGATAATATGGTCCAATCTAGACCGTTGCCCGGAGGGGAAGCCGAAGAGGAAAGCTGGAGAGGATCCTTGCTCAAAGTTTACCTTCTCAAATCAGGCCTCTTTTGGAGAAGTAGATTAAAAATCACTTCTCAACTTTTAACTCATTTTTTGTCACATTATCTCTTACATTTTTTATAAGCTTTTTTATTATTTATAAAAAGTCAAAAAAGTTAAAAACTCAATTTTTAACCATCTTCCCAAAATACGTCTCAAATGCATTTAACGCTACTCTGTCTATAAGAATTTATAGGGTGTTCCCTTAAATAAAAATTGTATATTATAAGAAAATTATGATCTTTTATACTAAAAATTATAAATATTTGTAATATATTAGGTCATTTTGTGATAAAGTTTATTATAAAATTATTGATAGTGAAATTATAATATTTTGTGATTTATCTTCTTAGCTTGGAGTACTATGTGAGTTTTTACGCTTTAGCATACTCGCATGAATGTGAATGTTGCCATGACTAGCATGCTTGCCATGAGGCTAAATGCTTATTTGATTAACTGCTTGAAATGCCTGTGGATGAAGGCTTGTTGTTTGAATTGGAAAACTTCAACAAATGTTCGTTTTAAGCCCACTTTATTCAGTGGCAAATCATGTTTTAAGCCCGCTATGTTTAGTGGCAAATTCGCAATCTTTAAGCCCACTTGAGGTGGCAAATTCAAACCATTTTCGCAAACAAACATGAGTTGAATTGTTCCAAATTGAGCAAACTAGTCTATACTTGCTTGTACGCATCATATAGTAAAGCTAGCTTAATAACCGGAGCAAGAGCACATAATGTTTATAAAAATCATATCATGATTAGTAGAGGCCAATCTTTGATCGGGCAAGCGGGGGTACTCAATTCATGACCTTCCCCTCTCGTACCTAAGTTCCCGAGCCGAGGTAACTTTGGTGATGACGGACACGTGGCCTTTGGCACGAGTCAGGGTTTCCTACATTTCCCCAAAAATAAAATATTTAGGTGGCGACTCTGTGTAGACGTGCCCCGAGGACCCCCGAGCTCCGCGTGCGAAGGCGCGGAATTCGTTTGCTCTATAGCTACTACAAGGTTGGACTCATGTCACAATTTTGAATATAATCTCACAATGTGCAATGTAAGATCGATAAGTCACCAAAGAGTCCAAATCCGGCAAATCGTTTTGAAAAACTAATTTTAATAAAGAAGTGCCAAACATGGACTGCTTTGCCAAATACAGAGTCACCACCTAAATATTTTATTTTTGGAAAATTAGGAAATCCTGACTCGTGCCTAAGGCCACGTGTCCGTCATCAAGAAAGTTGCCTCGGCTCAGGAACTTGGGTACGAGAGGGGAAGGTCATGCAATGAGCACCCCCACTCGCCCGATCAAAGCTCGGTCTGTACTAAGCAGGATATTTTGTTTTTGAAAACACATATGTGCTCTTATTCTGATTAATTAGCTAATCTTACTACGTGATGCGCATAGCATACAAGTATAGACTAGATCGCCTAATTTGGAACAAAACATTGCATATTCATTTGAAAATGGTTTGGAGTTTGCTACTCGTAAGTTGGCTAAATCAGGGATTTTAATGAATTGTTCCAATTCAAGCAATCCAACATTCACCCACAGGCATTCGGGCAGATATATCAAATAAGTAGTTACCCTCATGGCAAGCATGCTATTATGGCAACATTTAACACACATGCAGTATGCTAAAGCGTAAACACTCACAGTGTACTCCAAGCCAAAACAAAGAACCAGTTAGAAATCATGCATGATCCTAGTTCATGTTAAGATGGCTAATGCAACACATGCAAAAATGCAACTAAAATAGGCTCGGCTATTCTAAAATGTCATGTGAAATGCAACTTGATAACATGCAGCTGAACACGTATTCAAGTAAATATATTGAAGTACAATGTAGTTAGTACGATACGCCGAGCCCGGTACATGCAAGACAGATGAATGGATGCACGCATGCGAGCATAAGGTATACTAAACAAAATATGCCCTAAAACTAACCACCGTAAGCGGTTAAGTAAAAAGGAGAAAGAAATGGGGGTTAGAAGACATGCATCACACACACGCACGCTTATTACAACATTGCGCCCTCTCGATGGAGGGACCGAATAAGAAGTTAACTAGCTAATCTAAGCTAATTAAACTAATTATTACAAAACAAACTAATTAATTAATCCTAGTTAACTAATTATTACAAAACAAATTGAAATAGCTAAACGCATTAACTATTAAAGTATAAAACGAATGCCTAATCTAGCTAAGTAAAGAAGCTAAATAAAGCAGTAAAACAGGAGGTTCTCAGAGGGAGAAGACTGGATGCATGCTCGGTCGTCTCGTTCGGAAATCCGTCGCGATGCCCCAATTTGCCTCTGTTTGCAATTGTCCTCAAAACCTTGCACCAAGCTCCAAAAAGCTTCCAACTCACCTTGGAGACCTGTGGGAGGTTGGCCGACCACCTAGGGATGTCACCAGCCACTGGCCGACCACTTTCTGTGCTGAAAACCAGAAAAAGTGGTCAGCCAGCTAGTTTTTCTGGCTGCCGACCAGTTGTTGCTGCATTTCTCCAGTTTGCTGCAACAGAGAGCAAGAAAGGGCATGGCAATGTATTTGCAAGATATGTGTGCACAACCACCCTCTCTATCATTTCATGAGCTCAAGAGAGTGTAGTTCTTGACCCTCAGACCACCAATCGCGCATTTCAATGATTGATGGCCGAGAAGTCAAATTGCACAATTCAATATAAAATGAATGCACAAGTAAACACATAAATGCCTAGAACTCTATCATGTATGATCAAGAAAGTCGGCAACCGAGAATTGAGGCACGTTTCATCACTTCAAGTATGAAACGTCCTTCGTTTCTCGTGCTCAGATTAACACTTAATCCAAACAACAGTGCAACAACATGGCATACACAACGCAAACAACAACATGGCATACTCAATGCAATGTGACATGATCAACTTAACAAAGCTAATGACATGCGAACAATGCTAATGCATGCATGCACAATGCAATGGTACAAGGGCAACTTAGCAATGTTAGGAACATGTATACTCAATGCAAAGAACTAACTTGGCATACACAATGCAAATAACCACATGGCATGCACAATGCAATGTAAGATGGCATACTTAATGCAATGAACAATAAGCATGCGAACAACATGTAAATAAACATGCTAAATGGACTTAAACCAAAAGGGGGTAGACCTCAGTCATGCCCAAGTCAGTAGCCATAACACCAAAATAAAAGGCACAAAATACAAAGCATGCATGTACAATGCATTGGCCAACCAAGTAAGCCTAAGAGCACAACCCTCAAGAAGGCTCAAGGATACAAAGCATGCATGCACAATGCATTGGCCATACAAGTAGGCCTAAGAGCACAACCTTCAAGAAGGCTCAAGGAGTGACAAATGCGGAAGTGTAACAACACTAAATGCACTAAAATTAAGTAAGAAATGATGCCAAATCATTTCAACAAACACAAGTATAGCATGCAAAGCTCCTAAAGCATAAAAGCTAGCAAAGAGGACTACAAAGGAGACATGCAATACATGGCACATATACATGAACCAACCACAAACAGAGCTCAAGTAGGTCAAAACATGGACCAAAGCATGCTAAGATAGAGGCTCAAAGGCTTAGGCATGCAAGCATACACACTAGGCCATAAACAAGGCAATAAATGCACAACCCTTAGAGGCACTCAAAGGGTGGAAGAAAGGGGCACATGGCAATGCTACACACTCTGAAATAACATGATGAATGATGCCAAATCATGTACACAACACAAATGAAGCATGCTATGGTGCCCAAAGCTTGAAGCTAACGAGAGCACTTGCACTACAACTATGCAAAACATGAAGCATATGGCAAAGGCAACCTAAACAGTCCTAGAACATGTCAAAATGATACTAAAACATGCATGGAAGGAAACCAAAACAAGCTAGCATGAAGGGCATAAGGCATGATGTATACAAGGCAAATAAGGTGGATTACACTACACCTATTAAGACCAAGAATGGGATGACTTAACCAACAAAAATCAGAGTTATATCATGGCAAAATAACCCCAGAAACACATTGAAATGATAGCTCGCAAGCTTAGGCATGAAGGCATACGCAATGGCTCATATTAAGGCATAAAGGGGGGAACCCTCCAACGCATTGAATAAGTGAAAGATGCAAGTTTATGGCCATGAAACATGCACTGAAATAACATAACAAATGATGCCAAATCATTCAAATAGGCCAAGCAATGCATGCTAGTGGACTCGACACACAAAACTAACAAGCTAGAATGCACTATAGCTATACAAAGCATGGCATGCATGACCAAAACAACACAAATCAGAGCTAGAGCATACTAAAACATGGACAAAAGCTTCTTGAAATTAAGCCAAAAACATGCTAGAATGACATGTCAAAGCATGAGACACATTAGGCTAATTCATGGAGTTGCACTACAAGTGCATGGAGCATGCAAGAGGTGACCAAACCAAACCCTAACAGAGGTATGACATGGCAAAATACCACCAAAAACATGCTGAGATGGACTCAAATCGAGCTACTTCATGAAGCATACAAGACTAGTTTGTGTGATTTAGGCATGCAAGGGGTGACCAAACCAAACCAAAATAGTGGTATGACATGCTGAAATAACCCCAAATACATGCTAAGAACAAGCCAACACACTTCTCCACCACTAAAAATCCTCTAGATTTTAGTGGTGAGAAGGTCAAGACAAAAAGGGTTTAAAGCTTAAAAAGAAGGTCACAAAATAAGTCCAAACAAGGCCTAAGAGGGGGTAGACAACCCCCAACCCAAAAGTAACCTTAAACAAACATATTTAGCAAAAAAAAAAAAAAAAAAAATTAGTTGGACACTAAGCTTAAACAGTATGCAAGTAAGGCTAAAAGCTTAAGCAAAAAATGGGAATTTAAGGGTTAGAAACTCACCCTTGAAAACCACCTTTAAAGCTACAACTCCAGCAGGTTTTTCAAGCTCAAACCAATCCAAGAACACCAAAACCAGCTCCTATGCACCTCAGCAACAAAAGGATGGTGTTTGAGTGTGTGTTTGTGTGCAAAAATGAGACAAAATGACACTTTAAGACACAAAACAAGAGAAAAGAGAGATATAGATACAAGTGTGTATATATATCTCAAACCACCAATTTCTAAACCTGAAGGAGGGAGGAGAAGCCTCCCTCTTATAGAGAGAAAAAGCACAAGCTTCTTCAAGAAGCTAAGGCTCAAGGCCATCCCTCCATACACATGTATGGAAGATGGTTCTAGTGCTCTCCAGCTGTGCCAGCTGGCCAAAAATATCTCTAAAAAGGTGACAAAAAGTAGCCGACCACTTCAAGTGGTCGGCCAGCTACTTTAAGTGGTCAGCCGACCACTTTAAGTGGTCTCCCACAACAAAAACTGGTCGGCCAGGGGTAGGAGAAGTCTACACACTGAAAGCAAGCAAGTGGTGTGGTGACCGACCAGAAAAGGTGGCCCAAAGACCAAGAAAGCCAGTTATCTGACTAGAAAACTGGCTGGCAAAAGGAAAAGTGGTCTTCAAGGGGAAAAATTGGTCTCACAGCCTTGTACCACCTTCTAAACAAGGAAAACAAGGTTTGTACCAAAAATAAACCAAAACGGATGCAAGACGAGAGATCGGGAGGCAAAGCACGCGGCCGAAAGCCTCGAAAACTAGTCTACTGGCATCAAAAGTGGTATACAACCACAAAAGTGGTCTCCCGGACCACAGTGTTCCTCTAGGCAGAGGCAACAAGGCATGGTTCAAAAACTACACTAAACGGAGAACATTAAGCGGTCCCGAGATAAGGCGCGCGGTCGAAGGCTCCAAAAATTAAAAACTAGTCTCCATATGGGAAAAGTGGCCTACGACCACAAAGAAATGGTCTACAAGACTTCTCCCTCCCTCCAGGAGGAGAAAACAAGATTTGGTCCACAAATCGAGCCAAAACACAAAGAGTTCAGAGGCCTGGAGGCAAGGCTCTCAGCCAAAAACTCTGAAACCTCAGAACGAGCACAACATGCACAATCACCAAGCACTCAATTGATGACGTCTGAGTCTTAAGGTCAGTCAAAAATGGGGTGTCTATACTCTGTATCAGGCAAAGCAGTCCAATTTTGGTATTTTTTATCCTGAAATCAATTTTTCAAAACGATTTGTTTGATTTGGACTCTTTGGTGTTTATCAGTTTCACGTTGCACTGCTGAGATTAGATTCAGAACCGCGGGAGTCCGAACTGTAGGGATTTCTTTCAAACCTTCCGAAAAGGGGGGCGCAAAAAAGCTGAGCTACACTCATACATTTCCTTCATTGAAACATAGCTCTGCATGTGTACGCGCCTATTCTGCAAGAATTGTGGTCCGAGGGCTTCGGCACCTTTTCTGTGCTCGACGCGGTTTGTTTTGTGTCCATGCCTTTTCTAGGTCAAACGTAGTTTGGCTTCCGCTCCATATTCACTGCATCCATTGCATCCTTTGCATTATACTTTGTCTTGATGCATTCAACATTTAGGATCACAATCTTTCCTCAGCAGATCATTTCTCACTTATATCATCCCACCTAATTACTTGTACACTTTCTCTTTCTACGAAAAACATAGTTTTGCATGTAATCACACCCATTTCACGCTGGAGCATGGTTCTGTTATGTGTAAGCATCCATGCTGCGCTGAGGCCAGTATTAAGGATGTAGGCACCTAGCCTGTGTTAGGCATTGTTTGGTTGTGCCCACTTCTTTTCTGTAGAAAACGTAGTTTGATTCGCATCTCCATTCCTTTATGGTATTCGTGTGTTTTACACTGCTTATGGTTTAATTATTTCATTACATTGTCTATCATTTGCATTGCTTCGTTATATTGCATATCATTTGTATCTTGCCCCTCAACTACGCTGGTTTGATTCCTTGCAACGGGATACATAAGCAACCCTCGGGTTCAACCAACTGCATCTACATTTTGTTTGTTTGCCCAAGTCTTACGGCCTTGTCAAGATGAGTCGTCTTCGAGCTTTGACACTCACTTATGTCATTTCATGACTTCGAGGTCTATCAAAAATGGGGTAATTGTAGACCCCCCATTTTTGACCGCCCTTAAGACTTGGGCGCCACGGGCTGATCACTCGGTGATGAAAGTTATGTTGTACAAATGTTTGATTTCTTCAACAAGAAGAGCTCTAAATCCCAACCTTACACCCCATTTTGGACCAAAACAATTTTGACCAAAATCATTTTAGACCTTGAAACCCTCTTTTTCAAAATATTTTTCCCAAAAGTTTCTACGATGTTCCAAGGCTCGCATTTCGTTAAAAATTACACTTATCGGTAAACCGAGCAAGGACAAAGTGGAAATAAATGGAAGAGAGGTGAAATCTTTCAAAAATATTTTAAAACATCTTATTTAGAGGTTTGGAGTGGAAGAAAATTGGAGGAGAGGGAAGAAACCTAGTTTAGGAAGAAATTGGGCATAAACCGTTAAGAGAGAACCGGGCAGCCTTGACTAAATCAGGTCTATCCTTTTGTACACTTAAACTTAAGTTGTGAGGCTACCACCATTGGAAAGTGAACTTCCGGGGCTTCATTTTACACTCAAGAATCTCCTAAAGACGAGTCTGGATGAGGGAGATATGGCTGGTTGAAATTAGGCATCAATCCGGTTAAGCCAAAACTGAGCAACCTTCACTAAAATAAGAATATCACTTAGCACACTTAGAATTTAGATGTGAGGCTGCCACCATTGGAAGTTAGACTTCCGAGGCTTCAATTTAGGCTCAAGAATGACCTACAAAGAAGTCCGGATGGAGTTATGCCCATTTGAAGTTGGGCTTGGAAGCAGATTTTTGATAGCCGACCGACCACCATTGATGGCCGACAATCCACACTTCTAGCCGGTCGGCCACTAGTGAAAAACCTAGATATTTTTGGCTAGCTATCCCCCACAAGATCTAGTTGTTCAAGGCTTGATATTTTCGACCTATTAACTGTTTTTCTATATATACCTGGCCAAACCTCTTGATTTATGGTTTCAAAAATTTCCAAAAGGTCCAAAACTTGGAATTCTCTCTCTATCTCTATCTTGCAACCTATACACCCTCTCTCTACACTTCCTAAACCAGTATTGGAGCTCTCCTTGTTGAGATTCTTGAGTCCAAATTTCAGCCTTTGAGAGTGAAGGACTTGTGGTTTATGAACAAAAGTGTCATTTCTCTTCAGGAGGTAAAATTTTAAGCATCTTTGCACTACTTCTTCTCTATCTTTTCTTACTGATTTTGAAGTGTTTTCAATTGTTTTTATGGGTTGCAGCTTGTGGTTTAAGGCTATTAAAGGTAGAGGGGTTAATCACCCTTCTTTGAACCTTATTCTCTAAGCCTTTCCACTTGTGTTTCCCATCTCTTCATCAACTTTGTTGAGATTTTTACTACTGATTTTTAGAGTTTTCCAGAGGCTGAAAATCATATTTTGAGGTCTAAAATTGGAGGGGTTAGCCTCCCCTCCTTGTGCTTTGTTTACTAGCTTAACATGCTCCATGTTTTAGCTTATTTTTCTAGCTTTTGTTAGCTTAATTCCAACATGTTTTAGGGCTGTTTTAGACCTATTTTAAGATTGCTTTTAAGTGTTTGTTGTGTTTGAGTCTTGTATTGCATAGTTGTAGTGTAATAGTCCTCACAAGCTTGGTATTTTAGGCCTTTAGACACCACTTGTTTGAGTTGATTGCCATGTTTTAGGGCTTTTTTTTTCACTCCATTTCAGCACTATAATCTCTGTAACCACCCTCTTTGCTTCACTCTTTCATTTTCTTTGAGGATTGTTTCAACCTTAAGGTTGTTTAAGCTTGAGATTGAGGCTCATGCATAATGGTTTAATCCTCCTTAGAGGGTTCATTACCAACGGCATGAAGCTTCTCTCATGCCTTAAATTATCCCTTGGTTGACACTTCTTTCATCTTAGAAGACACTCACCAATGGACAAAATGATTAATGAATGATTTGGTAACTAAAATGTGTAAACAAAATTGGCAAGTAAAAGTGACAAGATAAGCATTCTTTTGTGTTGCATTGCATGTGTTCAAATCGGACGTTAATTTGACACAAGGAAAATGCGATATTTCATACTCAAAAGTGATAAAATGTGCCATTTTCCTAGGTCTCCATTGCCCTTGATCATGCATGATAGGGTCATGGTCTTTTGGTCTCATTTTGCATTCATTGAACTTGCACAATTAGTTTCACAAACCATCATGCAATAAAATTGCTTGATTGATGGTTTGTAAACCCAAATTTTGTCCCTCCTTTGATTTCCCCATGAAAAGAAGAGGCAAAGTGTGCAAACAACCCTTGAGAAATACATTGTTTTACTCTGTTTGCTCTCTGTTGCAGCAAGGAAGTCCAGGTTATCAGTGGCCGACAGTCACCGCCAATAGTCAACCGACCAACAATGGTAGCTGACCGGCCACTAGTAGCCGACTAGCCCCTTGTTGGCCATCAGTGAAATTTGCATAGTGTGTTGGTATGGTGGAGCAGAGGTGTTCTGGAAGTGAGCAGAATTGTTGGTGTTCAATGTGCAAACAGAGGCGTTTAACAGCAAAACAGTGGCCTTTCGGGTGAAAAACCAAGCATGCATGCATCCCTCATTTCCCAAGGCCTTTTAGTTAATTGATTAGTTAATTAGTTGTAGCTAAATAATTAATGTTGTAACTATTTAAGTAGTGTAGTTGATTAATTCATATTGTAATTAATTAGCTTAGTTACTTTGTAATTAATTAGTTAAGTATTTAGCTAATTAGTTCAATTTGTAATATTTAATTAGCTTAGATAGTTAATTATTTAATTGTTTTAATTAACTAGCCTAGAGTAAGCTTGTTATTCATTCGAAGTGTTGTAATAATTAGCTTAATTAGCTTAGTTTAGCTAGCTAGTTGGCTTTTATTCATTCGGACCCTCCTTTGCGAGGACGTAATGTTGTAATAAGTGTGCGTGTGTGTGTGTATGTTTTCAAACCCCACGTCTTTCTCCTTTTTATTTAATCGTTTTTGATGGCTAGATTAGGGACATATTTCAAATTAGCATACCTTATGCTTACATCCATTCATTCGTATTGCATGCACCAAGGCTCGGCGCATCATACAAACTACATTGTCATTTCAATACTTCTTTGAATACGTGTTTAACAGCATGTTATCAAAATTGTTTCATATGCCATATTAATAGCCGAGCCTATTAATCGCATATTGCATATGTTGCATTAGGCACTTAATATAGTTAGGAATCATGCATAATTTTACTAACTCATATCTTCTTAGCTTGGAGTACTAGGTGAGTTTTTATGCTTTAGCATACTTGCATAAGTGTGAATGTTGCCATGATTAGCATGCTTGCCATGCGGCTACGTGCTTAAATGCTAAAATACATGAATGCCTGTGGATGAAGGCTTGTTGTTTGAATTAGAACGATTCAACGAATGTAAGTTTTAAGCCCACTTTGTTGAGTAGCAAATCATGTTTTAAGCCCACTATGTTTGGTGGCAAATCTGCAAACTTTAAACCCACTTGAGGTGGCAAATTCAAACCATTTTCGTAAACAAACATGAGTTGAATTGTTCCAAATTGAGCAAACTAGTCTATACTTGATTGTGCGCATCACATAGTAAACCTAGCTTAATAACCGGAACAAGAGCACATAATGTTGATAAAAATCATATCATGATTAGTAGAGGCCAATCTTTGATCGGGTGAGCGGGAGTGCTCAATTCATGACATTCCCCTCTCATACCTAAGTTCTTGAACCGAGGCAACTTTGGTGATGACGAACACGTGGCCTTTGACACGAGTCATGGGTTTCCTAAATTTCTCCAAAAATAAAATATTTAGGTGGCGACTCTGTATCTGGCAAAACAGTCCAATTTTGACATTTTTTATTCAAAATCAATTTTCCAAAATGATTTGCCAGATTTAGACTTTTTGGTGTTTATCAGTTTCACATTGTACTTGTGAGATTAGATTCAGAACCGCGAGAGTCCGAACTGTAGGGCTTTCTTTCCTAGCTTCCGAAAGAGGGAGCGAATAAGCCAAGTTACAGAGAGTTAGATGAGAAAATCTACATGTAACTATAAACACCCCATTTTTGACCATCCTCAAGACTTGGACGTCATCACTTGTGCATTTGATGATTGTGTTTGTATGTGTTCGTTTTGAGTGCCCGAAGTCCTTGGCGGAACACCCTGTCTTTGGGCCTTTAGACCTTGTCCTTTTCTATGCCTTGTTTTGGATCAAAACTTGGTGCCTGGAACTTATGGTGACCTGTCGGCCACCACCAAAGGTTGTCAGCCATGGCTTGTGCTTATCAGCCATTGGTGTGGCTGGTCGGCCACTAGTGGTGGCTAGTCGGCTACCAATGGTGGTTGACAGCCACCAGTCTCTTTTTCCAGATATTTTAGATATTTGTTGACAGTTGTGCCAGCTGTTAGCACATTGAGATGCATCTCCCTACATGTGTATGGTGGGATGTTTCTAAGCTCAAGGCATGTTTTTCTATAAATAGGGGGGTTCCTCCCCCATTTTTGAGGGTTAGAAAATTCAGAGCAAAAATCTCTCTCTAGATTTCTCTCGCTTTCTCTTACAATTTTGTGTCTTAGTGCTTGTTTTCTCTACACTTTTGCATACACATCCTAAATCAAATCCTTTTATACCTTTGAGCTGAGGCTACTTAGGGTCTTCTTGGAGCTCTTGAAGGCGGTTTTAGCTTGGTTTTGTACTTAGAATTGCCCTTTGCTTCAAGAGGCAGTTTACTTGCCTTGTTTACTTTGTTTTGCAAGCTTGTTGGGCTGGTTTTGAACTGAGAAAAGTTCTATTTTTATGGCTTAAAAATGGTGGTTTGACCCCTTCTTTTAGTTAAGGGGTGGTTCACTCTCCTTGCTTATTAGTTTGTAAAGCTTTTGTGCCTTTATTCATCACTTTCAAATCAACTTTTTTTTGGGCCTTTTAACCACTGAATTTCAGAGGTTTTTCATTGGCAAAAAACTTATTTTGAAGTCCAAATATGGAGGGGTTAGCCTCCCCTCCCTATGTCTTGTTTGCATGCCTAGTTAGCTTCACATGTTAGCATATTTTTCTAGCTTAACTTAGCACAAGTCCAGCATGTTTTAGCCTCTGAAATAACTTGTTTTAGCTCTGTTTTAGGCTGGTTAATTTTTTTGAGTCTTGTTTTGCATAGTTGTAGTGTAACTCCCTTTCACTAGCTTAGTGTTTTAAGGCTTTCACCATCATTGATTTGAGTTGGTTGCATGTTTTAGTGCTTTTGCTACTTCATTTCAGCACTCATAATCTCTACAATCTCCCTCATTTCTTCACTTTCTGGTTTTGCTTTGAAAGTGGTTTCAAACCACTTGTTTGCCTAAGTGTGAAATAGAGGTGCTACACCTAATGATTTAATCCCTTAGGGAGTTCATTACCAACAATGTAGTGCCTCTTTCATGCCCAAAGCAACTTGTGGTTTGACCCATCTTTCCATTAGAGGACACTCACCAATGGACAAAGTGATTAATGAATGATTTGGTAATTAAAATGTGTAAACAAAAATGGACAAGTAAAAGAGGCAAGATAAGCATCTCTATATGTTGCATTGCATGTGTTCAAATCGGACGTTAATTTGAACACAAGGTAAATGGGACATTTCATACTCAAAAGTGATGAAATGTGCCATTTTCGTTGGTTTTCATTGCCCTTGATCATGCATGATAGGGTGATGGATATTTTGGTCTCATTTTGCATTTATTAAACTTGCACAATTGGTTTTACAAGCCATCATGCAATCAAATTGCTTAATTGATGGTTTGTAAACCAAATCTTGTCCCTCTTTTGATTTCCCCATGAAAAGGAGAGGCAACATGTGCAAACAACCCTTGAGAAATACACTGTTTTGCTCTATTTTGCTCTCTGTTGCAGCAAGGAAGTTCAAATCAGCAGTGGCCGACAACCATCACCAGTAGCCGACCGGCCCCCTGTCGATCATCAATGAAATTTGCACAGTCTGTTGGTAAAGTGGAACAGAGGTGTTCTGGAAATAGGCAGCTTTATTGGTGTTCAAATGTGCAAGCAAAGGCTTTTAGCAGCAAAGTAGTGGCTTTTCGGGTGAAGAATCGAGCATGCATGCATCCCTCGCTTCCCGGGATTAGCTAATTAGTTTAATTAGCATTAGATCAAGTACGTGTTGTAATTAATTAGTTGTAGCTAATTAAGAGTTGTAAATAATTAGTTAGTTTAACTAGTTATTTAATTTCGATTTGTAATAATTAGTTAACTAGGATAGTTAATTAATTTGGTTTGTAATAATTAGTTAGCTTAATTAGCGTAGCTAGTTGGTTAGCTTATTCATTCGGACCCTCCTTCGCGATGGCATAATGTTGTAATAAGTGTGCGTGCGTGTGTATATGTCTTCCAACCCCACGTCTTTCTCCCTTTTATTTAATCCCTTTCGATGGTTAGATTGAGGACATGTTTCAAATTAGCATACCTTATGCTTGCATCCATCCATTTGTATTGCATGCACTGAGGCTCGGCGCATCATTCTAACTGCATTGCAATTTCAAATAATTTTTTGAATACGTGTTTAATCGCATGTTGTTCAAATCGATCCATATGCCATATTAGTAGCCGAGCTTATTAATTGCATATTGCATGTGTTGCATTTGACATCTTGCATAGTTAGGATCATGCATCTTTCTAACTAGTTTCTGTTTTGGCTTGGAGTACTCGGTGAGTTTTTACACTTTAGCATACTTGCATGAATGTGAATGTTGCCATGTTTAGCATGCTTGCCATGAGGCTATGTGTTTAAATGCTAAACTACTTGAATGTCTGTGGATGAAGGCTTGTTGTTTGAATTTGAACGATTCAACAAATGTGCGTTTTAAGCCCACTTTGTTAAGTGGCAAATCGTGTTTTAAGCCCACTATGTTTGGTGGCAAATCCGCAATCTTTAAGCCCACTTGAGGTGGCAAATTCAAACTATTTTTCGCAAACAAACATGAGTTTAATTGTTCAAAATTGAGCAAACTAGTCTATACTTGCTTGTGCGCATCACATAGTAAAGCTAGTTTAATAACCGGAATAAGAACACATAATATTTATAAAAAATCATATCATGATTAGTAGAGGCCGATCTTTGATCAGGCGAGCGAGAGTGCTCAATTCATGACATTCCCCTCTTGTACCTAAGTTCCCGAGCCGAGGTAAATTTGGTGATGACGGACATATGGCCTTTGGCACGAGTCAGGGTTTCCTGAATTTCCCCAAAAACATAAAATATTTAGGTGGCGACTCTGTATCTGGAAAAGCAATCCAATTTTGGCATTATTTGATTTAAAAACGATTTTCCAAAAAGATTTGCTGGATTTGGACTTTTTGGTGTTTATCAGTTTCACATTATACTTATGAGATTAGATTCAGAACCGTGGGAGTCCGAACTGTAAGGCTTTTCTTTCAAACCTTCCAAAAAGGGGCACGAAAAGCCGAGCTACAGCAACAACCGAAAGGATTTGTTGTACAGGGTCAAGAGCCCAAAGTTTGTAAACTTGTGAAGTCACTATATGGACTGAAACAAGCTCCAAAATAGTGGCATGAGAAATTTGACAAAGTAATAATGTCAAATGGTTTTAGGATACATGAATTTGATAAGTGTGTGTATAGTAAGTTTACTGGGAATAGAGGTGTAATCATATGTCTATATGTAGATGACATGCTTATTTTTGGTACTGACAATGATGTCATTGAAACTGCTAGAAGTTTCTTGTCGTCTAGCTTTAGTATGAAAGACATGGGCTTGGCTGATGTTATTTTGGGTATTAAGATCAAATAAGAGGACAATAATTTGATTCTAACCCAGTCGCACAATTTTGAGAAAATTCTTAAGAAATTTAATCAATATAATTGTACACCCATGTCTACACCTTTTGATTCAAATTTGAAATTGTATCCCAATACTGGAAGAGCTGTTGATCAGTTAGAATACTCAAGAGTAATAGGTAGCCTGATGTATGCCATGACTTGTACTAGACCTGATATTGCTTTTACAGTAAGAAAACTTAGTAGATACACTAGTAATCCCAGTAGTGTGCATTGGCATGTTGTTAACCGAGTACTTAGGTACTTGAGGAAAACAATAGACTATGGAATAGTCTATAATGGCTATCCAGCAATGTTGGAAGGATTCACTGATGCTAGTTGGATAACTGACCGTGAAGATCAGTCGTCCACGAGTGGTTGGATTTTTACTCTTGGAGGAGGAGCTATCTCTTGGGGTTCTAAGAAGCAAACATGAATAACAGACTTAACGATGGTATCAGAGTTTGTAGCATTGGCTTCTTGTAGCAAAGAGGCAGAGTGGCTAAGGAATCTCTTGTTAGAGATTAAGATATGGCCAAAACCTATGCCACCAATATCTTTGCATTGTGATAGTGAAGCAACTCTATCACGGGCCTATAGCCATGTCTATAATGGAAAGTCCAGGCATATAGGATTGAGACATAGATGTGTCAAGCAGTTAATCACAGAAGCTGTGATTACCATTAGTTATGTAAAGTCAAGTAAAAACTTGGCTGACCCCTTAACAAAGAGACTTGCAAGGGATTTGGTGTGGAAAACATCAAAGGGGATGGGTCTCAAGCCCACTTAACATAATCACTCCTGGTGGAAACTCGACTCAACGCTTGAAGAAACATCAAGTCTTGAGTTCAATGAGCCCAAGTACACTATATGTCATGATTGCAAGCACTTAGTTTATTTCATTTTTATCCCAAAGTTGAAGTGCTTGGTACCTGTAATGTGAAAAGAAGAGGATGAGTTAGCAAACTCTTAATAAGCTTACAACTGGGTTGTTAGGGTACTGTAAATTACAAGGGTACTCTCAGTAAGCTTACCTATGGGAGTGTAGGAGGTGGTGCCGTTTTCTATGAGTCCAAGGGCTTGACTCTAGAGTGCTCATGAAACAAGATATAGATACAAGGCCAATCCATGTGTCGGTTTGTTTGAATACTTGAGGTAACCTATACTGTGCGTGAGACATGTCTGGTTAGTCGTATAAGATCGCTAGTTCAAATACAAGTCTATTATACCATCTTGACTAACTTTGAGATGTCTTCACTAAGTGAATGATTCAAATCATAAGATATCTTCACTTATGCATAAGGCTGCCAAGTGAACCAAGAGTCATCTGGTATTTTGAAAATGGTGGAGGAATGTTGGTGAATTTTCAAAATGGTTTTCAAAATTTATAGTTTAATTTTTGGGTGTTTTAAAAACCTTCCATGTTTTCTTTGGAAAGCATGAAACAAGCTTGGGAACTTTGTCCCACATTGGAAAGAAAGCAAAACATGTAGCATTTAATAAAGTGCTACATGGAATATTCTTTTGAATATGAAATTATGGGATGAAAGCTAATGTGCATGCACCTATATCACAAGGATGGTGCTTCGCACCATCCGCACACGCACACGCACACGTGCGTGCGCACATGGTGTGGGTAGTGGGCTATGTGGCATTTGATGGCACACTTTGCACACACATCGACGTCATGAGGACGCTTTCGTATTTGCATCAGACAAGTTGGAGCGATGATGTGGATCCGACGTAGCATGGGTGATGTAGAATACAGTCAGCTCCATGTGGCAGTGACATGTCGTCTGTTGGCGATGAGTCAACCAACCGATCAAACAGTTGTGTGTCCGATCTAGAGCGGGTTGATCATAGCCATTGATTGGAGATACGCGATCGTACGGATGAGATGGCACCCGATCGTGATCAGGTGTGATTAGTCATGGCATCTATTCGGTGTGAGAATGATCTACACCATAGATCATCGATCCAACAGTCAAATTTGATCGAATGCGATCAAGCGACATAACCATTCAATTAGATCCATCAAGGCCTATAAATAGGCTATGAAATCAGCCATTTCAGATCATCCAAAAATTCATAATTCATTCCTGCAAGTCTCTCCCTTTCCCTCTTGATTTTGAGTTTTCAATCAAGAGTTTCTTAAGTAAATTTCTACTTTTCTTGCTAGTAATCAAGTTCTGCAGATTTGATTATAAGTGTCTTGGTTTTCTTGATTATATCAAGAGTATTTTGATCTACAATTGTCAATGCAGACGTCAGCAGACTTGATCTTTAGATCAGGCTTCATTGTATCCTGGAGGCAAATTTGTTGTAACCCCCTGCACACCTTTTGGTGGGCACAAATATTGTCTTTAGGAAAACGACTAAGTAACGCAACTTGAAGCATCAATTTTCTATTCTATATAGACAAGATCATTGCCAAGTTTTGAAGACCTGAAGACCACCAATTGAAGAATTCTAGACGAATTGTTCCAACATGGATTGGGTCTAGGGTTTTGGCCCATGGGCTGGCTCAAACCAAGCTTGTAGATCGAAAAACAAAAAAACAAAAAGGTTGTTGGGCCTAGCCCCCAGGCATGCTTAGGCTTCACTTTTGCAACCTAGCCCAACTTGATGTTGACCCTTAATTTTGGACTTTTATAGTTGTTGAACTATGATTGTTCAAATGTAATTTTCTTTATATTGTAAACAATTTGAAACTAATTGAAAAAGTAAATAAATAAATAAGAGAAGAGAAGGGAAAAAAAAAAAAAAAGTCGTCACTTATA
>NW_021025248.1:0-10170 GCF_004153795.1 Camellia sinensis
CCCATAAAGCATCACATGAGCACTTTCCATTTTTTTAACGGTGAGTAATGAATGGACTGATTAAAAAAAGGGTTGAAATTTGAGGACTCAAATTGTTGCAATTTGAATTAGAAGGCGAGGGACTAAAATAAAATTCGAATCAAAGATGGGGTGAAAAGTGTAATTTACCCTAAAGCAAATAAACATGAATGCAATTTCAATTAAATTTTGGGTTCCTTAATCAACCCCAAAAAAAAAAAAAAAAATTTAACTGAAAACCCACATAGTTTACTATTGTTTCCTCATCACAAAACAAACTGGGTGCAAAAATTTCAAATTTTAAATTTTTTTAATTTTATGAATCGAGTTCCAAATTTGAGCTTTTTCTTCTTTTCTAGAGTAACGTTTCTTTCTCTTTTTAGTTTTCTGGGCAACCAAACAAGATATGACACAAACAAACAAACAAACAAAGAGAAGGCAGAGAGAGAGAATGCTGACCCCATGGAAGAGGAGATCGAGAAGAGGGGAGTCGTAGATGGATTTGATTTCATCCCGAGTCCAATCGTGTCTGGGACCATCTCTGATTGTTCGCTCTGCTTGAATTTCAGCAGCAGAAGAAGAATACGAGGACGAATGCAGGTTCAGGATCATCGACAACAGTGGGCGTCGATTCGGACAAATTGTTCTAATCAACATCATCTTTATATCTTACTGCTATCTATCTGTTTATATACACACACAAAATCAGTATAGATTGATGATTGATTGGAAGAGAGAGAGAGAGAGAGATGGGATTTGAGAGTGGGGTTGTGTGTATTTGTTTGTATGATTTTTGGTGCGGGAACTGGGGAATTCTTGCTAGCTCCGCTCCGCCGCAGTTGAGTTGAGCTACCTTTCTCACTAGCTCACACTCATACGGATCCTACAAACCCACGTCACGTGACTGGGCCCCTCTGTCATCAGTTTTGTTGCTTTCAATAAGTTCAACAGACACAAACCTAATACATAGAAATATGGACTTTTCTTAACTGTGTCTTACATATAGTATGTAAGGTATTTATATATTTTTATATTATTTTTATATTTTTTGGGTATTGAATTATATTTAAATATTTAAAAATTAACACATTGGTAATCTGCTAAAGCAGGTCATCAATAGGTAAATTAATAAAAGAATATATTATATGATTAAAAGTGTAATTTTGTCAGAAAATGTGTAAATAATTTCACAAAATATGTAAATTTTCACAGAAGACGTAAATTTTAACAAAAGGCCTAAGTAATTGCAGAAAAAAACGTAAGGGATTTTTGAAAATTTACACCGTTTGTGAAAACTTACTGTTTTTGTAAAAACTTACATCTTTTGTGAGAACTTACACTTTTTTGTGAAAGTTTTTATACTTTTTTGACAACTTACAACTTTTGTAAAATTGCTCACCAAAAGCGTAACTTTTGACAACTTACACATAATACTTACATCATTTGTAAAACAAGTTATACCTTTTGTTAAAGTTACACCATATGTGGAACATTTTATTTCATAAAATTTTGACAACTTACACATAATACTTACATTTTTTGTAAAACAAGTTATACCTTTTCTGAAAGTTACACCATATGTGAATGACAACTTACACATAACACTTATATCTTTTGTAAAAAAAGTTATACATTTTCTGAAAGTTACACCATATGTGAAAAATTTTATTTCAAAAAATTTTGACATAACACTTACGGCTTTTGTAAAACAAGTTATACTTTTCTAAAAGTTACTCCATATGTGAATGACAACTTACACATAATACTTACATCTTTTTTAAAACAAGTTATACCTTTTTTAAAAGTTACACCATATGTGAATGACAACTTACACATAATACTTATATCTTTTGTAAAACAAGTTACACCTTTTTTGAAAGTTACACTATATAAATTTTAGCAAAAGATATAAATTTTACAATTTTATTTTTTTCACAAAAGATATAAGTGACTTCAGAAAAAGGTTTAAGTTGAACTTTCACAAAAGGTGTATGTTTCAAGAAAATGTATAAATCTTATGACAAAAATTCTTTCACAAAAGGAGTAACTTTTCCGCCACGGTATAAGTATTTTCACAAAAAGGTGTAAGTTTTAGAAAATGTGTAAATTTGATGAATTTTTTTTTTTCACAAAATATATAAGACCATCTCCAACGCTTCAGCAAATGTGATATCAAATTCAAAATTTGATGAAAAAGTCACTTTTTTGAGCTCCAACCGTTTCACCAAATCGATATCAAATCTAGAATTCAGCAAATCTTGTACCAAAATGAGAACAGGCGAAGCATTTTACCAAATCACTGTTCCTAACCGTTGGGAGAGACCAACCGGTCAACCAGCCGGTTGCCCGGCCGGTTGACCAACCGGTTGACCGCCTAAAGGTTCAAACGGTTCGAAGAAAAAGGTTCAAACAGTAATAAAAAAAAATAAAAAAAAAAAATTTGCCTAACCGGTCGACCACTAAAAGGTTCAAAAAGTTCAAAAAAAAAAAAAAAAATTTTTCCCTTTAAAAATTCAAAAAAAAAAAAAAAAAAAAATTTTGCTTAACCGGTTGACCAACCGGTCGACCGGCCGGTCGACCAACCGGTTGTCCCTGGCACAAATTTGATGAAAGTGCACCGTTGGAGTGAATGGTATCAAATTGGTAAAATGAGTCATTTTTGACTCAAATTTAGTGAAAAATCTGAGTAACCGTTGGAGATGCTCTAAGTGACTTGAGAAAAATGTTTAAGTTTGGCTTTCACAAAAGGTGTATGTTTCAAGAAAAGGTATAAATCTTATAACAAAAATTCTTTCACAAAATGAGTAACTTTTCGGCACGGTGTAAGCATTTTCAGGAAAAGGTGTAAGTTTTAGCAAAATGTGTAAATTTGATGAATTTTTTTTTTCACAAATATATAAGTGACTTGAGAAAAATGTTTAAGTTTGGCTTTCACAAAAGGTGTAAGTTTCAAGAAAATGTATAAATCTTATGACAAAAATTCCTTCACAAAAGGAGTAACTTTACCGCAGCGGTGTAAGTGTTTTCATAAAAAGGTGTAAGTTTTAGCAAAATGTATAAATTTGATGATTTTTTTTTTCCCACAAAATATATAAGTGACTTCAGAAAAATGTTTAAGTTTGGCTTTCACAAAAAGTGTAAGTTTCAAGAAAAGGTATAAATCTTATGACAAAAATTCTTTCACAAAAGGAGTAACTTTGCCGCAGCGGCGTAAGTGTTTTCACAAAAAGGTGTAAGTTTTAGCAAAATGTGTAAATTTAATGAATTTTTTTTTTTTTCACAAAAATATATAAGTGACTTCAGAAAAATGTTCAAGTTTGGCTTTCACAAAAGGTGTAAATTTAAATAAAAAGTATAAATTTTATGGAAAAAATAATTTCACAAAAGGAATAACATTTTAAAGTGTTCATAAACACAAAAGGAGTAACATTTCAAAGTGTTTATAATCACAAAAGGAGTAGCACTTCAAAGTGTTTATAAACAAATTAGGACAACCACTGAACAAATCAAAGGGTTTGTGACCCCTGCTGACCACCCAAGCGTCGGTGGCCTCCGGTGCTCACTGCCGTCGCCACCTCCACGGCCACCGCCGCCTCCACGGCCGCGGCCACTTTCACGGCCGCCGCCGCCGCAAATCAAAGGTTTTTTTCTCTCTAGCTATCGATCTTGGTCTCTCTCTGTCGATGTCGGCCGTCAATGTTGGTCTCTCTCGGTCTGTTTCCAGCGATCTTGGTCTGTTTGTGTCCATGTGGTCTCTTCTCTGTCGATCTCTGTCGATTCGGTCCCTCTCGGTCGATCTCGGTCTGGCTGTCTCTATCGATTCGGTCCCTCTCTGTCGATCTCGGTCTAGCTGTCTCTGTCGATTCGGTCTCTCTCTGTCGATCTTGGTCTGGCTGTCTCTGTCGATCACTGTCCATCTAGGTCTCTGTCTGTCCATTGCTCTATATTTAAAACGGTTCTCTTTTACATTGACATTCTTCGTTGGATTTGGACTTGGAGTCGCTATTCCAAACCCTCCCAAACTCGTCTTCTCTGAAACGGACTTCTACTGAGAGAAAGACCAAGCCCTCCGAAACGCCCTTCTCTCTCACATTGCCATTATTTGAAGAAGACAAATATAGTTTGATTGGATTTAGGAACTTACAGGTTTTGCGAAGTTACTTACATCTCTCGTGAAAACACTTACACTATTTGTGGAAGTTTTAAACATTTGTGAAATAATTTATTTTTTAAAATTTACACCTTTTCGTTGAAATACTTAAACCTCCTGTGCGAAGTATCTTTTGTGGAAAAAAAAATTGATGAAATTTACACATTTTGCCTAAACTTACAGTTTTTTGTGAAAAAACTTACACCGTTACTGAAAAGTTATCCTTTTGTGAAATAATTTTTGTAATAAGATTTATACCTTTTATGAAACTTACACATTTTCTGAAAGCCAAACTTAAACCTTTTTCTGAAGCAACTTACATCTTTTGTGGGAAAAAAAATTCGTAAAATTTATATCTTTTGCTAAAATTTACACCTTTTCGTGGAAGTGCTTATATCTTTTCTGAAAAGTTACTCATTTTGTGAAATGATTTTGAAATTATTGTAAGTTCAAAAGGCGTAAGTATTATGTGTAAGCTGTAAATTTTTTTACATCTTTTGTAAAATAAGTTATACCTTTTTCTGGAAGTTACACCATAGGTGAATGACAACTTACACATGATACTGATATTTTTTGTAAAAACAAGTTATACCTTTTCTGAAAGTTACACCATATGTGAAAAATTTTATTTCATAAAATTTTGTCACTTACACATAATACTTACATCTTTTGTAAAAACAAGTTATATTTTTCTGAAAGTTACACCATACGTGAATGACAACTTACACATAATACTTACATCTTTTGTAAAACAAGTTATAACTTTTCTGAAAGTTACACCATATATGAAAAATTTTATTTCATAAAATTTTTACAACTTACACATAATACTTACGCCTTTTGAATTTTTTGACAACTTACGCATAATACTTATGCCTTTTGAACTTCCAATAATTTCAGAATTATTTCACAAAATGAGTAACTTTTCAGAAAAGATATAAGCACTTCCAAGAAAATGTGTAAATTTTAGCAAAAGATATAAATTGTATGAATGTTTTTTTTTTCACAAAAGATGTAAGTGACTTCAGAAAAAGGTTTAAGTTGGGCTTTCAGAAAATGTGTATGTTTCATAAAAGGTATAAATCTTATTCCAAAAATTCTTTCACAAAAGGAATAACTTTTCAGCAACGGTGTAAGTTTTTTCACGAAAAGCTGTAAGTTGAGGCAAAATGTGTAAATTTCATCAAATTTTTTTTCCATAAAAGATATAAGTGACTTCAGAAAAAGGTTTAAGTTGGGCTTTCAGAAAAGGTGTAAGTTTCAAAAAGATATAAATCTTATGACAAAAATTCTTTCGCAAAAGGAGTAACTTTTCAGCAACGGTGTAAGTTTTTCCACGACAAAGTGTAAGTTTAGGCAAAATTTGTAAATTCGATGAATTTTTTTTTTCACAAAAGATATAACTGATTTCAGAAAAAGGCTTAAGTTTGGCTTTCACAAAAGGTGTATGTTCGAAAAAAAAGTATAAATCTGACGAGATAAATAGTTTCACAAAATGAGTAACTTTTTAGAAAAGATATAAGCACTTCCACGAAATGGTGTAAATTTTAGCAAAAGATATAAATTTGATGAATTTTTTTTTTTTCACAAAAGATGTAAGTGACTTTTGAAAAAGGTTTAAGTTGGGCTTTCAAAAAAGGTGTAAATTTCAACAAAAAGTATAAATTGTATGGAAAAAATTATTTCACAAAAGGAGTAACATTTCAAAGTGTTCATAACCAGAAAAGGAGTAACATTTCAAAGTGTTCATAACCAGAAAAGGAGTAACATTTCAAAGTGTTCATAAACACAAAAGGAGTAACACTTCAAAGTGTTCATAAACAAATTGGGACAACCACTGAACAAATCAAAGGGTTCGTGACCCCCGCTGACCACCCAAGCGTCGGTGGCCTCCGGTGCTCACTGCCATCTGACATTGCCACTTCCACGGCCACTGCCGCCTTAAATCAAAGGTTTTTTTTTTGTCTCTGGCTATCGATCTTGGCCTCTCTCTGTCGATGTCGGCCTATTCTCCGTCGATGTCGGTCTCTCTCTGTCTATCTCAGTCTGTCTCCAGTGATCTTGGTCTGTCTATGTCCATGTGGGTCTCTTCTCTGTCGATCTCGGTCCCTCTCTGTCGATCTCGGTCTGGCTGTCTCTGCCGATCACTGTCCATCTAGGTCTCTGTGTCTGTTGATCTCAGTCTATCTCTCTCTCTCTCTCTCTCTCTGTCCGTTGCTCTATATTACAAACGGTTCTCTTTTACATTGACATACTTGGTTGGCTTTGGACTTGGAGTCGCTATTCCAAGCCCTCCCAAACTCATCTTCTCTAAAATGGACTTCTTATGTGAAAAAATTTATACATAAGGAAAATATGTTTTCATATAGGTTAAAACCTTTTGTTAGAAGCTTAATTTTTTCTGAAAGTTTACACATTTTGGTGGAAATAATTAAACCTTTTATGAGAAGTTACTCTGTTTGTGAAACATTTTTAGGAACAAAATATACACCTTTCATTAGAACTTACACCTTTTGTGAAATAAGTCATATCTTTTCGGAACATGTTTACACCTTTTATGGAAATCTGAATAATATTTTTCATAAAATTTACACCTTTAATGAGAAGTTACACCATTTGTGACATAATTTCCATCTTTTGTGAAAACCACATACATGTTTTTGAAGATATACACCTTTCATGGAAGGAATATTTGCATAAAATTTATCCCTTTTGTTAAAAACATTAACCTTTTCTGAATGATTACACCTTTTTGTGGGAATACTTACACCGTTTCTGAATGATTACTGCTTTTGTGAATAACCTTTTCCATATAATTTACACTTTTTATGGGATATTACACCTTTTCTGCCAGCAAAACTTGCACCTTTTTTAAAACTTTACTCATTATTTTAAAAACTTACACCTCTTCTAAAAAGGTACTCCTTTTGTGAAACAAAATGTTTAAAAAAATTTACACCTTGTAAATAGGAGTTACATCTTTGGTGAAGTCAATTAGACCTGTTTTGAAAATTTACACGTTTTATGAAAAATATGCTTTTGATAAAGTTTGTTAAAAGAAATTATTTGACAAAAGGTATAACATTTTCAAATATGGTGTATGTTTTTCCAATGAAGGTGTAAATGACCTTACAAAAGATGTAAGTTTTGTTTTTCACTAAATGTTAACTTCAAATAATAAGTGTAAATTTTATGAAAGAGGTTTTTCCACAAAATGTGTAATTTTTCAAAAAAGTTGTAAATATTTCCGAGAAAAGGTGTAAATTTTTTGAAAAGATGTAAAATTTAGGAATTGCTGTAAACTTTGTGAGTTTTTACAAAATGTATAAGTTCCCAAAGAAGACCAATCATCGAAACTGAATGTTTCGTTTTTACAAAAGATATAAGTTCCCAAACAAGACCAAAAGCTGAATGTTTCGTTTTTACAAAAGATATAAGTTCCCAAAGAAGACCAATCAAGCTGAATGTTTCGTTTTTACAAAAAGATATAAGTTCCAAGGTGTAACTTTTATGAAGAAAATTAATTTATAAATGATGTCACTTTTCATAAAAACGTGTAAGTTGTCAGACAAAGTATAAAATTTTCAAAGATGTCGAAGTGTTCAGAAGAGGTGTAAGTTCCCTCGGCCCGTCCGTCTCTCTTCCATCTCGGACCTCTCTCTTTGTTTGTCTTTCTGTCTCCCCATCTCTCCGTTGTTCCATTTCCCCGTAGCTGTAGGGTTTTACAGAGAAAAATATTTGAGGGCAAAAATCATATTGAAGAAACAAAGCTTAAGTTCTTGGGAAGGCTAGCCAGGGAAGTGGATGCATAAATTCTTTTTTGAAGTTGATTTTTGTCGGTGGAGCACAACCGCAAGGGTTAATCGAGCACCACCGTCGGTTTGTCTGCGCCGGTTGGTATTTCCTTTATTTCGTGCTAGTACATTCTCTGTCTCCTTGTTTGTCTTCTTTGATTCGCATATACCTTCACACCCAACCCGAAATTGACCCAATAAGAACAGTTGTGTACTCCATTTCTGTATTTTGTGCTATTCAAATAGGAACTTTTTCCCCTGCTAATCGAAATTGACCCAATAGGAACTGTTTTGTACTCGATTTTTGTATTTTCTCCCTTTCGAATAGGAATCTTCCCTCTGCTACCAGTGCTGCAAGTTGAACATAGGTATCATAGTAGTTAGCAACAAGCATAAAAGGTGTTCTGCATTTACATGGCGAACTTGTTAGGTTAGGTTATATATAACGAAAGAGACTTTAAAAAAAATTTGTGTAATGTTGGCACGGGAAAAATAAATTTTTTTTAAGAGTAGCCAAGAAAGCAAAAATAAGAAACTCGATAAACAAACAATGACTAATCTTGATCCCACAACGGCTAGCACACTCGGTTGAATTCTGCTTTCAATTTTGTAGAACTCGGTGCTTTTATATTGCCGGAACCTATGTTTAGAAACAATCTGTGTTACACAGAGTCTTCAAAATAGATCAAATACCCGTGTCGGACACCTGAGAGTCGGACAAGGGTATGAGATATGTGTCGGATACTTGAAAAACGGACACTTCTTATATAATTGTATATAACACAATTATTATATGTGCAAATTATTGTCACATTACTATAAATGTCATTTTGACACTGTAAGTTACATACAGTACCATTTTATGTCACATATTAAATTAAAAATATGATACTTTTTCCCCAGACCGTGTACCATTGAATGCAAGGTTAAGATTTAATGAGTCGGACTTGTACATACATACCCGCACCCGGCACCTGTACCCGAGTCCGTGCAACACAGGAAACAACTGTTTGTTTCAGTGTTGAAGTTCATGCATAGTTGACGGTATTCAACTTAAAACATAGGAAACCCAATTGAAAGAGCTGAAACGAGGATGACGATTTCCAAATTTTGTAGAGAGCTATTCGTTCCCCACACCCTATTCTGAATCTAGAGTTGAAGCCTTCACTTTCATGGCTAGCCTTTCCAACAACTTAAGCGGGTGGACACGATGGCTGAAAACCAATACCTTCTCCTCACCTGATTCGGACAAGCCTAACAGGTTAAGGAAGAAGTTTGCCTTCAGTCCTTCTCTAATATCCAACTTTTCTAAAATGTGGTCCATCCGGGCATCGTCAATGCCCTCTGTTTCTGTGGTTGACGTGTCTGTAGGTGAACTCTTTAGGAGGGATCTCAACTGTGCATGCACATAGAGTGTGCTCCCATCCCAGGTGATGTTCAACTTCTTAACCAAGTTGTTCAATTCTTCAACTTCACGAACTGTCGTAGGGCTGACGTGAAGAAATTCAGAAAAGTCAACAAGCCCACGCAATTCACGAAGAAAATCTCATGCGTAGAAATGGACAGCCTTACCTGTCATTGCACGCAACTCTTGAATGGCGGTAACCTTTCTCTTGAAGTTATCATCTTGCTATTGAATAGCAGTTACATTTCAAGAGGAAGGTAGCTGCCATTCATGAGTTGCGGGCTGTCTGGACTTTATTGAGCGAGTTCATGAAATGCGTACTTTCATTTGTGGGAGTATGACCTTCGTCCAGAATGAGAATGGATGGGTACATTAGTAATATTTATTGGCAGGCAGCGACAATCTTGCTTGTTTCATTGTCACATACAATTGAAGAAACTTGCTTGTATGCCCGGAAAAATATTCTTCTCTGATCTGCCCACTGTTTGAGCACCTGAAGGTAATGGAGCATGGGCCAGGATGCAGCCATCTCGATTCTCTGCAACCAAGTTGCTCAGTAGGAAATTGAAGCCCTCAACTTGATGGGGTTTCATCTGGTTTTTGTGCCTGGGATGAGCACCAATTTCAGTGACAGCAGAATCCTGTCCAAATAGTTTAACCCCGTCATGAAATAGTTCAGTTGCTTCTTTGTCCTTTGTAGTCGGGCCTTCATAAAAGTATGTGCGTGTACTCCTACAGCACTAAATGAAAAACAAAATGTAGTCATTCGTCTTCAATTTTTGGGAAATTATGCATTTATCGCT
>NW_021025248.1:13032-26206 GCF_004153795.1 Camellia sinensis
CAACGTATCAGAAGGAAGCAAAATTTCCCAACAATTGCGGTAAGCACTCCTACCACTGTGCACATTTCACACCATCGACCCACTTGTCTTCAACATACAATGTCAGACTTCATTTATGCGTTTCTATGATTAGGTGGAGTTTGATTACAGTAACAACGAAAGCGACGCCGATGATGCTGACATGGATGCATGCCATGTCGAGAACCAACAAAAAGGATAGTACAATGAAGTCCGTATGAGCAATTTGGAGTCTGATATTCACGAACTGAAGGAAATGATGAAGCAAGTTATCCACAACCAAATAGATTTAATGGAGAAGTTACGACATTTCTAAGGCAAGCAAGTTGTTGACAATGACAAGGTAACCTATCCAAGCATTACGCAATTTTGGCACAGTTGAGCCACATCATTTTACCGATGATTTATAAGACTAAGTTCACGAATGTGTATGTATGATTAGGTGGAAGGCAATGATGTGTGTATCATTAACCTCTCCTCCAATGTTGCCGAACTGAAGGAAATGCTGAAGCAACTGCTTCAACGTTTCAGTTTGGGCTGCAACGAACCGTTCACTGAACAAACCAATTTAGGTGAACTGAAGCAAATGCTACACCACCTCATCGAAGGTATATTCTCTACACCATAACCGGCAGGCGTGGACAAACGGGTGTGGACCTTGTTGTTGGAGTCGAGGCGCATGACGATGGCGTGGTCAAACCATCTAACGAAGTTAACCCAATGGAGTGTAATATTTCAGATGTACAAGGGGTGGATCATCAACAACAGAATTTGAAGGGAACCTTGGCAAGGGACAAAAGTCATTTCCATAATGGGCACAAGCTGAACATCAAAGAAGGTGGGGACAACCAGAAGAAGGGAGGCCTTCAGTCAGGGGAAACATACGAAACTGAAGATAAATACACTCCTGACCTTCAGTCAGTGGCCATGAAGAACGTGTCGTGCGATGTGCATACTTATCCTACTAAGCTTGGCAAACCATTGGGAGCAACTGGAATCGTTAGAGGAAGTGCAAAGGGAAGAGGAAAAAGAAAAGGAAAAGGAAAAGGGAAAATGCGCGGAAGTGGAGTTCAAGCCACTGAGGTCGGGGATATGGTTCGGTGCATCAATAGCAAAACAAATAGTGGAGTTGACGACATCAGTTCACCTATGGATGTTGATGGTGTGGATAAGGTGAACAAGGTACAAATATTGCCTTTAATGCCCCACAAGTTCTGAATACCCAATTCATGCCCACATCAATAATGTGAATCTGTAATTTTACAATCATCTGTGTTGTATTGTACTACTCGTCAAACAATTGCATGTTTACAGTTATGACTGCTGGCATATGTTTGTACACATTTCTAACAAACTCCGTACCAAACATCACAAGTTTGGAAAACTTTGAGGCTCACAGTTTATACATCATTTCACGTTCTTTTTTATGACTACCGACCTTGTAATGTAAGCTTAAATTTTTTTAATGAAATGTGTAGTGTTAGTTGGCTGTTTATTTTTGTAGGACTCGTTCAGGATGTTGGACAGCGAAGGGTTGTTATCGGTGGAGGAACAAAAACTTCTTGACTATGTATTTGACGATAGCAAAAATGAAATGTATTGTTTCGTTTACTACTTGCAAATTTTAAATGACAGTCCACTGTGAAATACCTATCGTTCTAAGGATAATTTTTGCTTGTAGGGGCATTGTTGTTTCCATGGATCTTCATAGACAGGCATGTGAAATTGGTACTCGGCGTGACATGCGCACGCTCAAACAGGGGTCGTGGCTATCCGACATTGTAAGTGTTGGCTGCGCAAATATGAAGCTGAGTTTTTCAGTACCCCTAAACTCCGAAACCTTTCTAATCAACTTGCCTTGTGTCTTACATACAATGTTCCAGCCAATCAACTTGGTGGTGGTGCAATTGACTAATCGACAGAGGGATTTACACAATGACGGGAGGTACACTGATTGGTTGTTTCCCGTATATCTGTCGGTAAGTAAGTGTTTAAAGCTACGTTGTGTTTTATGTATGACATATTTTGACAAATGTTTCCATCAATGACCTTTATGCATTACACATGCAGACTTTGATTCTAAATAAAGATACGCAACCTCTGCACCATGAACATACCGTGACATCATTTTTCGGACATGACAGATACACTCGTGCGATTGATGCATGCTAGAGGGTAATATCAATGTTCATCCCGTTATATTAAAACGAAAATATATAAGCCATTACATGTTTACATGGCCTCTAAACAAGGTCTGCCCTTGTGTTTACGTGTAGATTTACATGCCTTTCAATTACAGAGGAGTGCATTGGTTGTACGTTAAAATTGATATGGTGGACCGTGTAGCCTACCTATTTGACTCGGTCCCATCCAACCGACCGAACAAAATGAAGCTAAATGCGGCTAAAATTTTGGTATGTCCTTCTGGTGCATTTCTGAACACTACAACAAACTTGAGCATCCTTTACATAAACCAACTTCAACCTTGTGGAACAGGTTCAAACTATGCACGACTTGCTGCAACTACACTTTCAAAATGATTATGTTACAGACGTGCGTAGCTTCCGCTTCTGCATGTTAGATGAGAGGCCAATACAACAACTGGACGAGTAATCCACAATCCCTCCCTCACATTAATGTGTATGCTGCATGACTGATTTAATAAACCTACTGACATTGACGACAACTTTAATGTGAAATTATTTTTGTAGCACGTTTGACTGTGGGATGTTCGTCATCAAATTCATGCAGCAACCTGATTTAAGTCCCGGTCCACACAAGGTACATTATACCGCTTCATTTCCATTTGTCAATCAAATCCTTCCTTGTATGTCCTGTAATTTTAACTGATTTGTCTTATGATCTTTCTGTACAAAGTTTGCTCCCTCTGTGCGTCATAAGTTGTTGGTTGATATCGTTATGGATGTCAATAATGCAAAGATCATAGAGTACCGGGAGTGCCTTCATATGAGTAATGCCACAAACTAGGCCAGCGATGGGAATGGGCTGCCAGTACGCCAGTAATTTGGGTGCCAACAAGACTTCACCAATTTTTTATTCTTTGATTTCAATATGGATGTTAATTATGGCTCCCCAGTATTGTTTTTGGTGGACGATGTAAAGATGGACTAGCTGCAAAGTGCAAGTCAAATGTAAACATGGATCGAACATGTCGATGTGGCTGCTGTCTTAGTTCGGATTTTGTTTACGCATGTTTCTTGTTCGGATGAATGCGACTGAAACAAATATAATTTACGACTGCTTTTTTTACTCATATTTGGAATGTACTTACTGTCCAATTTGTCAGCATCACTTCGATGTCACAACTGTAATAAAAAAACAATTTGAACTTTTTAAAAATAAATAAAAACTAATATGATTACAAAATGAATTTATAATGAAATTGTTTTTACTGGTTGCTGTCGTAGTTGTATTTTTTGTTTGTTACCAAAATGAATTTATAATTTAATTACAAAAAAGGGAAAATTAATTTTCAGAAATGAAACCAACCACATTCTGAATGAAAACTCAATACTCTTTGTAGGTAAGTTATATATCAGCCCATTAGCACATATGACTCTAGCCAAAACAAAACTTTCATGGCTTACAGGGAAGGTTAAAAAAAAAAACAAATTTACATATCTGCTGCATCATCAGCAGCGTCTTCTAAGGAGTTGTCCGTACTGTCTGATTGACTGTCCTCATCTATTGTCTTATTAGACTTCGCTTCGTCCGCCGCCAATTTGTCATCGGTCAGCCAATCAACGTTCTGCTTCATAGCGCTGACTTGCCGCTCCAAACTTGACAACCGTGTGTCCACTTCATTCAGCCTTTCGTAGATATCTTGCAACTGCTGCAATACAGGAGCAACATGAGCTTCAACAATAGCTTCAATGTTGTTCGAATCAGACATTTTGTAGGAATATGTGTATGGTTTATTTTACTGACTACTTTTTAAAAGGAATGTACAGATTCATAATATTACACAACACTATGCTGTAAGTATTTGTAAGATATGGTACATGACTTGTATGTTTTCAGAAGACCTCATGCATTGTGACATACATTGTATTAATATCTCAATCTGGTTGAATTCATCTTGTAAAAATTCGTTCCTTCTTGCATGCACCAAGTCATTCGTTAAGTACCCCTGATCGTCCATTATTTGGCATTTTCAACACACATGCATTGTACCTTCCATGAGTACTATCCCATTGTCATTGATTTCCACACCCACAGTTTAGCATACATTCACATCCGTCATTTGTATTTGTGCCCCAACCCAATTACATGTCTACTCATCCATAAAGCTTAGCAAAATTCCTTTTATCAGATACATATGCCTTTCCAACTGCACCGAACCTATTAAATGAAATACCCGTAGTCATTAATTTGCTTTTACTCAGTTTGGGTAGGTGTTGCCACCAAACAACAATAAGTGTGTTCACATCTTTAAACCTACCACCAACGTATTAATGACTACGGGTTTAAGGTAATTTAACATTTACAACCAACCACAAAAAAGTTTGCAACCAGTGTTGTTTCCTTTGCATTTGGGTTTGTTTTTGCGTCCATATATTGTTCGTGAACCTGCAAAAACAAAGTTAGGCTCAATCAAGAACCTTCACACCTATGGATGCACACCACGATAATCGCGGTCGTGGACAATCCTGGGGAAGTAAAACAAACCCAAATGCAAAGGAAACAACGAGTTCAGTGTGAACACCACTGTCGATGTGTTTTTGTCAAGGTTACTAAAGCCCGATCGGTTGAAATACAGCGGCAATTCCCTCATGTCAGCGAGTCCCAAGTTAGGCGTCGTTTGTAAAGTGAGATTGATCAAATGACTCGTCGACTCATTAGGCACTCACGCATAGAGGACGCAAAGGCAGAGTCGAAGATACATGGATCGAACCCGGCATCTGTGATCAAGGCTATAATGAAGGATCCTGCACTGGTGTCGGACCCTGACCTTTCAGATTACTCAGACTCTGAGGTTGTTGATTTGAGCGAGGATTAGGAGACCTGGACATGTGTATGACATAGTAAGTGTAGTGTTGTAAGATGCCATTGTGGTGCGAAAAAATACGACTTAGAAACTAATAAACCATCATACTCTGCTAACCATTTCAACGGTGCATGCGTTAATGTTTTCATCATTTCGACTTTGTTGAAGGTATTTTTTTTGGGTCACCGTCATCGACTGAAAGCTGTCTTATGATTTAGAATCAAAGTACGATGACAAGGTCATTTTTCTGTAATGTCAATGACCGATATCAGAAATTATCATTAACCTATGTTTTGTTGATTACTTCATATTTTGTGAATCGTTGAATATGGACAATAAGGTTTAAGTGTCAGAATCATTCAATGGAATCACAAGCTGTAATTGCAAAAAAAAAAAAAAATTGTGCACGACCGGCCAACGGTCTCATACACTCTAACATCAATATGGGCACAAATGTTTTGTTTTTTCAAACACAACGGTTGTGTGGAAGCATACGCCGTGGGGTCAACCTGTGCATTAGCAATTTGTCTCCCATTGCGGATTGTTATAAACTAATTAACTCCCCTTGAAACAACAAAGTATACAATAGACCATTCAGAAACAGAGTATTGATATTCATTAATGAAGAAGTCAGCACGATGATGAAGAAATGTACCATGCATTCTATATCTGCTTTCAACTTGCTAACAGATAATAGTTGAGGCGACAGATAAGTGACAAACAGATACTAGTTGACAGATAACAGATCTGCCAAATCTGTTCATTACAAACAAACCTGCAACAGATAACAGAAGTTGTTCATTACAACCAAAATTCATGCACCCAGATAATAGAACCTGCAACAGATAACAGGTCACAGATAAGTAACAAAGCACCCACAAAATTCAGTCATCCACAAAGCATCCACAAAATTCATCCACATAGCATCCACAAAAATGAATCGACATAGCATCCACAAAATTCGTCCACAGATCTGCCAAATAGCATCCACAAAGCTCTTACAATGACACCAACGTTTCCCAAAATTCATTACATAATAAAATTACAAGTTACATCATAATGACTTATAAAATTCATTCCGTACATTCATTCCATACTAAAATTCATTCCACAAAGCTATTAAGTAAGTTACATAAGTTACATCATAATAAAATTCATTCCATAAACATTAGTTACATCATGAAGTACAATACAACAAAAACTGTTCCATTCAATTTCCCAAAATACAATAAAGTACACAAGTTACATGATCAAGTACAAAATGATAGAAAATATAATGAAATACACCATCGCTTTGATAATATTTTCTATCCTTTCAAGCCTTCAACCATGGACATTTTCCAAGTCATCAAGCCTCGTCCTTACATCGTTCAAGTGTTCTACTGTTAAAGCATCACAAGCTCTAGTGTTGGAAGGGATTCTGGACGTAACGTCTTCATCATCGTCACCCACAAACTTGAAGTAATTGCAATGGAGAGTGGGAGTGGTACTCTACAATGCATGACAATCAGTTAGTTGAATACGACAAATATTAATATGACTACTAAAGGATTAAAATTTGCAATACATACTTACATATTTTGATGGGCAAACAAAGAATAAACGCCCTTCATTTCCATTTTCATTGGTTCTTATAATACGTATGGCAGCGGTTCTTCCACAATTGCACAGCCTCGTTTGTAATCTTATGTTGCTAATGTTAGAAGAAAAAGCTATTTTTTAAATCTGCAAACATGAGAAATTTGTAGTGCTCTGCTATGCTTCTGTTTGATGGGGTTAATAGCAGTTCTATTTGAATTTGAAGGAGAGAGTGTCTTTACTGAAAATATCTATTTGTTCAAACTGCCATGTTTAATAGCATTTGAACAGAGGTTACACAGACTAAACTGTTAATAGCATTTGAACAAACATCGCAGCTCAATGTACACACATAGCATTTTCAAACTGAACAAATACAGCAGTTTCAAACATAGCATTTGTGATTAATTACACACATGTTACACACATAGCATTTTCAATCTGAACAAACATGGCAGTTTTACAAACATATGAGTTCAATGTCAATTCAATTATCAATCACACATGTTAAACAACTATTATCAACAAATCGTACTGAAGTGAAATGATTATGGCCAGATTGTTGGAGAGTGTGATTCAGTAATAATCAAACTGAAATAGTTATCAACAAATCACACATGTGAATTTCAACAAAGCACACTGAAATACTTATGAACAAATCAGTAATAGTTATGAACATTTAAGTTCATTTTGATAATAGTTATCAATGTTCATAATAGTTAATTCAATTCACGTAGCTAACATATTAGTTGATAGCAGTTCATTACAACAAATCATGCGTGATTGACAACAAATACACCAAAACCACATTATCAATCACACATTGAAAATTACACAACTATATGCATTTGTTCAACTAATTATCAATCTGCATAATCATACTATGTTCTGCAAAGATGTGATCCTTTCATTTTATGTTCGATCACTTTCTGCATAATCATACTACGTTCTGCAAAATTTATACTTTAACTCTACAAGGTAAATGCATATATGTTTCGGACAATATATGCCACATTTTTCAATCATACCATTTATCGATCTGCATAACAGTAATTTTCAAAGCCCTAATTTTCGAAGCCCTAATATTCAAAGCCCTAATTTTGAAAGCCCTAATTTTGGAAGCCCTAACTTCCAAATTTCAAATCTACTTTGTCAAGCACAACCCTAACTTTTTGATTTCAGTGTTTGAAGGACGAACCTGGTTCATCTATGGCCTGAAAGCCCACGTTCTCTTCTACAAATTCCTTCGCTACAGCCGATGGTGGTCACGGTGGAGCTATGGTTCGTGAAGCAGAGAAAATGAGGGCTACAGCGGTGGGTTGCGTTTACGAGTGGGTCGCCGTCGGGAGTGGTCGCCGGTCAGGCTGGGTTCGGCGGAGGAGGAGTGAGTGTGAGAGTGAGAGTGAGGGGGAGTGAGAGTGAGATTGAGGTGTATACTCTGTATAACCTGTATAGCAGAGTGGGAAAACGAAAATTTTTATTTCTTTATTTTAATTTTTAGTGAAAAAGCCAAAAATTCACTGAAAAAATGAAAAAGGCAACAACACATCAAAAAATTAAAAAATTTTATTTTGTCTATACTTTTTGCACATCTTTTTGTAAAAAACTAAAAATTCGTCTCAAACGTACTGGGTATGTCTGGTTTGAATTTAACAGATGAGTTTTAGGGAAAAAAAAATCCACAAATTGTTTGGTTTGACATTTTTCTCAAAAAATTTCAAAAATCAGTTTCTCTGTTACACATCAATCAAGCACTTTTTCTCTCTCCTCTGTCCTTCTCAATCACTTTTTCTCTCTCATACATCTACTCAATTCTCTCAAAATATCAAATCATCTCAAACTCCCAAAAAAAATTTGTCACTCAAAATATACAACCAAACTAACTAAAAACATTTGTAAACTCTGTCCCCAAAATTTTTTTCAAAAAGAACTCTCCCAAAAACAAACCAAACAACCCACTAGTTTTTTCTAGCTCATATGTTACCCAAATAACCAAAAATTGCAAGAATCAGGCTGTTCCCAAACGAGGCCAGTCTCCACTTTAGTCATGATGCAGGCAGCGAGAGAACATTGAACCGACAACAAATGTAGTTGCGAGATGGCAATAATAGTACTAGTAACTATAAGGGGTGGGATTGTTACTGAGGGAATTAGTAGTCAGGGGACTGACAATGATGGGACTACAAGTAATATTGTCATGGTTTAGTGCTGGTTTGGCATGTCTTCAAGAAGACAAAAAGTAAAAAAACTTACTGAACAAGCTAAAAGTTACCACTACAGACAAATTAACAAATTTAAAAACATAAATTGCTTGATGCAAATTATAAGTAATAATGGAAGACACAGTGATTGGTCTGTCCCAGTACAAATTACACATGGGTGCACAACAAAATTACACAGGACAGTGTTGTTCGGTCCGTGGGAGTTTATCACAGGTCCCGTTTTCACAATCTGAACCATGCAATGTGTACAACTCATCCAGTACTATATGTCTATTAAAAATCATGCTCATCGGATATCACTAACTATATGATCAAATAAGTTTTGTATAAAAATAAGGGATGGTGTTATAGTTAACGGTTGAAAGAAAACTACTCCGATCAGATACATATCGATATTCGATCAACGTGATTTTCCATAGGCATGTAGCACTCGACGAACTGTACATATATAATGATTCAGATTATCAAAATGGGTCCCTTGATGGCCCCCACGGGCCGGACAGCACTGTCCAATGCAATGCCAAATATTTGTGTATTCAGAATAAGTTGGGATTATGATACCCTCGATATATACGTAGATTTGCTGGTTTGGCCCCTGTTATCTTATGTAATGTACTTACTATGCTTCCTTAGAGCATCTCCAACGGTGAATTTCTCTTTTCATCAAATCTAATGAAAAAATGATGATTTCTTCAATTTGATACCACTGGCTCCAACGCCTAACCTTTTATCAAATCTGCTCCGGGGATAAACGGTTGGTCGACCGGTAAGAGGATTTTTTTTTTTGAACTGTTTGAACCAATTTTTTTGAACAGTTTGAACCTTTTAGTGGTCGACCGGCTGGTCGACCGGTAAGTTAAGTTTTTTTTTTTTATATATTTTTTACTGTTTGAACCCTTTTTTGGGAACTGTTTAAACCATTTGGTGGTCGACCGGTTGGTCAATCGGCTGGTCGACCGGTTGGTCTCCCCCAACGGTCATGCACAGTGTTTTGGTTAAATGCGGAGCTTGTCCTCGATGTGGTGAAACGTTTGGTGAATTCTCGATTTGATATCAATTTGGTGAAATCGTTGGAGCTCCAAACAGTGCTTTTTTCACCAAATTTCAAATTTGATGCTAGGTTTGGTGAAGCGTTGAAGATGGTCTTAGTAATTAAGTTGCTGTCTCAGTTTGTTTGTACTTATGCGTTCGATATGTCCAGTCCTGAACGAAAATAATTTACGCCTTGTTTTGCATGAAACAGTTTTACCTTTAGAAGCCAACAAGTACTACCAAACAGCAACAGCCCTAATTGTAGCTCCTATCTGTGAAAACAAAATTAACTATTAGTAATCCACTACTTATTACTGTGAATAAGTAGTTTGTTATAATTCTATCGCTAACATTCTAGTTTCATCCACAATGGATATGTTACTTTATTTGTTACTGTCAGTTGTTAAATTTTTCCCAACAAAGTTTCTTGTTTGTTGATTCTGTGCAGCGGTAAGGGCAACGTTACTAACCATAATTATTGTGCAATGTTAGATTGCCTGTTAACAGTAGCTACCGTTTTTACCGTGGGAGGGGAGGCAGGGAAATGCTGGGAGAAAGCCCTCTCGAACATTCGACCGAGAGTCACACCGGACGTCTACTACGACAATATCTGTACCGGTCACTAAACTATATGTTTTTATAATGTTGGGATTTTTTGTACTTGTTTGCAAATTTTTGCCGCCTCCAATTTTTTTGAAACTGAAATTAATTATACACATTTGTTTATTACATATATATGTACACATATACATATATATATTAAAAAGTCATATTTCACAACCCAAACGGAACTCATATTTTACAAAAAGTCAAAAAGTACATTTATTTATATTAAAAAATTGAGAAAAAACAATTGGACTAAAAAAGTGCAATTTTTTTCTTTTTGGACTAAAAAATTTAGTAAAAATATATGGATGATTGAGTTAACTTTTTGACTGTTTATGGAAAAATATGTATTAAAAAGTTTGTGTAAGGAAAAATTAGAATTCGGAATTGTGCAGCCGTAATTTTTGACTTTTGGTGAATAGTGACAATTTTTTAAGTTTCTGAGTAACTTTTTGACGTTTTAATTTTTTTTCAACTTGCCAAACTTGGCCTTAATATGTAGTGTTATGTACGTTTCCGTTTCCCTCCCAAATTTGGAACAAAAACCAAAGTCGGCAGACAACACCCATGAAATCCCACAGATGCAGTACTTTTCATGATGACCCACATGGCGTAGCCTTTCTAATCTCACCAACTCATTTTCATTTCCCACATACAATTTCGGCAACTTTGTTGTCCCTTATTCTCTCTCCATTTCGATTTTGCTATCCACCTCCAGTAACACACTCTCTCTGTCTCTCCATTTCGACTGCGCCAGCTCACCAATGGTAACACTGGTCATTTTATCGGGCATGTGTGAGTCTGTCTATTTTTCTTGATTAAGCACATTATTATTATGACCTACTGTGTTCCCCTCGCACGACATTACCATTTCTCAACTATTAAACTGTTCCTCCTTAGGTCATTGAAACCATACGTACGATTAGGTATACAAAGTACACGGGTGACAAACTGATATTGCCATTGAGGAGTTCCACAATGACAAACGGTCTTGGTTGAGCAGTGTAGCCGATTTTTTATTTCTCTGCATGATTGTAAGTTGTGTATGTGTGCTCTTGGGTTGAATGTCCGATGTGACCCTATTTGAAGTGTGCGTATTGGTTGTTGTTTCTGGCTTGAAGTCGTGAATACTATAAAACGAGTACAAAATATGGGCAATTAATTTTCGTAAAACAGTGGCATGCCAGACGTGCATAGATTAACGACAACATATCGTACTTGAACAATAAACGAAAAGTACCACTTGTACAATGTACGTACGACTGAATGGTCCGTTCATTGCAAGTTGTTAATAGTCAATTTCGTTTTGTTACAATTTGGGAGTAACGTTCTTTCTGCAACCTTATCAATCTTGCATGAAATTCTTTGCAGGAATTATCGTAATTGGATATGGGCGACATGTCAGACGATGCGCAGCAACAGTGAGTTTATGTTGTTCACTATTTGATACAGTTAGTTTTGCAAGGATATGTTTCGTGTACGTACTGAATTCCACGGTCTGTTCGTGTATGACATATTGTGGCGGTATATACTGTCATCAGGAGGTTGTGCGATTTGTGTTTCACACATTTGCGATAGCCTCAAATTGCACCATGAATTTCGTGTAATGGATTAAAATTATCCATTTCTTAGCAGAATATGTACACATACGGCACATGTCGCGTATTCTGCGGAGAGAATTTGTGAAATCCCTAATTGACTGAGTAATACTAAACCACTTCAGTTAATAATTTTCGGTGACAACGGAAAACGACATTACCAATTTCACGAAAATGGCACAACTTTGGAAATGACAAGGCAAGATTGACTGCCTTTAAAGTTAACCGACGAAGATGATAGAATGCACAAAATGTACATACCTCCGATGTAATTTGGCCTTCAATAAAATTTCATTTACGCTGGTATTTGTTACAGGCAATGGAAAACATTGAACCCAAGTGGCAAAGGTTCACGAATCAAAACGGTTGACATTACCGAGCCCCCTCGTCGAAAGCGGCCAGTTGGACCATTTATTTTTTACAGGTTCGATCCATGTCCTTCAAAGCGGCTCACAGTACGAACACTCTCGTCATAAACGTCTGACAGTATTTTTGCATAATTGTGTATTACATATCTTCAACTCATAGTTTGCCCCTGTGCAAATTTCACTTTGTACTCGCAAAAAATTAGGATTTTAGAGACCAAAAGTAAGGGCCAAAATAATTTGGACCATTTATAATTGTTGTTGCAGAAATCATGTGGTTATTATATTTTTAGCAACAAAAATTGAACATTACAGATGCATTATTATGTAGTTGGGATCAAATTTGTTTGTGTCACAAATTGGTCCGTAAATGTCAATGGTTGCGATTTGTGTACATAAATGTATATATATCCATCCATATCTAACATATACTTAACCCCGAAATTGACAATGGTTGCAACCAGCAACAATTCAAGGAAAGATGAGAAGCAGACAACCCCGGACCGAATATGGTTAGTGTGCAGACATGTAGTAAGTAGAGTACAGTGATGGAAACACGTGACTGCTGTCATAGTAAAGTATGGACTTCTATTCCATGCGCACACCAGTCATGTGCTTCTATTGTGTCGCATTCAGCGATTTCCAACAGTCATAGACGCCATATTGCATGTTCTTATAAACTCCGATTATTTGTAAAATTCCATGTCCGTTTTTTATTTCAAATGTGTGTGAAATAGTAATTTGTAT
>NW_021025248.1:29362-57421 GCF_004153795.1 Camellia sinensis
CATTTTATATCGAACAAACGGAGTCTAAATCCAAAAAATAAATGGAGAGAGGAAGAACAAAAGATCACTGGCTAAATTTCCTGTCTGAAGTTTTCTTCTGTTGGTCTTATCCTACACACATGTAGCTATTGGGAAAATTGCAAATCACTGATATTTTCACAAAATATTTACAAATTCTTGGAAAACTTTATAATTTTAATTATGAAAGTTAATAAAGTTTACCAATGATTTGCAAAATTTTTTGAAAACTTATAATGAAGTGCAATTTTTCGTAGCTATTTTCTTCTTGTCTGCTTACATTTTCCATTTTGATCATTTTGGGATATTGTTGGCTCCAGTTTGTAAAAAACATGTATTTTTTTTTTTTTTTAACTTGCTCACCTGTAAATGAGCATTTCAATTTTCACATATTATTTTAGCAAATACTATTGGACATGTCATAAGTTGTAATATGTAAAACTTTTTCCTTTTACTTTTGTTTTTTCAAAACTTAAAACTAATCTTAATTGGATTGGAGTCTAGTAGAATCAGGAATATCTGGCATAGTTGTATAATAGAAAAAACTAATCTTATGTTGTAGAGTTAAGCCAGATACGTTTAAGTTGTACTAGGCTGTAGGTTGCTTCTTACTGGTTCATGTATACGTTTAATGTAGGGACATTGTCGTGTCTATGAATCTTCATGAAATGCCTTGCGAATGTGCTACGCAACGTGACATGCGCACGCTTAAACCAGGGGCATGGCTATCCGACACGGTAAGTCCTGGCATTTGACAATGTTATTTCCACTATATTTGCATGATGGACATTTCCATGTACGGACATTGTTATTTCGTATTGCATTTAAACAAATTGCAAACCTTATTTTGCAAGTTGCCTCGTGTGTTACAATGTTCCAGCCAATCAACTTGGTCGCGGTTCAATTGACTAACGAACAGCAGCAAGTACACAAAGACGGGAAGCATACTGCATGGTTCTTTCCAGTATATTTGTCGATAAGTAAGTGTTTTAGGTCGGTTGTGTATTGTAGAAGACATATTTTTAGAAAACTTTGGTTGACTGAACTTTACACACCAAACATGCAGACTTTGATACTAAATAAAAAAACTCAACCTCTGAACCATGAAAATATCGTCAAATCATATTTTGGACATGACAGATATACTGGGGTGCTTGATGCATGTCAGAAGGTAATATGAATGTCCATCCCATTGAAGCGAGTAGATTTAACATGAACGTCGGTAACATGAATGTCGATCCCATTTACATGAATGTCAATGTAAATATGAAAGTGCGTACATGTTCGTATGCCCTCTAAACAATGTCTTCACTTGGGTTTGTGTGTAGATTTACATGCCTTTCAATTATAGAGGAGTACATTGGTTGTGCCTAAAAATAGATATGGTAGACCGTGTGGCGTACCTATTTAACTCATTGGCATCCGCCACACTGGACACCAACAAGCTGAACGCGGCAAAAATGTTGGTATGTCGTGCTGAATTTCACAAATCTACTTCCACACTGTCACATCCTACACATAAACTAACTGTCTCATTCTGCAACAGGTTCAAACAATGCATGACTTACTGCAACTACAGTTTGGAAATGAATATGCTGTACACGTGCGTACCTTTGACGTCCGCATGTTAGTACCAAGGCCATTACAACAGCTAGACGAGTAATCCACAAACCCTGCGTCACATTGACTTGACTCCTAAATCACTCATTTAACGAACCTGCAAATATTTTACGAGAAACTGAATGTTACATTTCATTTGTAGCACTTTCGACTGTGGGATGTTTGTGATCAAGTACATGCAGCGGCCTGATATACCCAGCGGTCCACACAAGGTATATTCTACGGCTTAATTTCCAATTGTGAAATAAATCCATTTATTTCCTACCGCTATAACTGTACCTAATTTGTGTTATTCGCTTTCTGTACATAGTTTCATCCTTCTGTGCGTCGGAAGTTGGTGCTTGACTTCGTTATGGATGTGAACAATACAAAGATCGGTGAGTATCCTTCGTGCATGTGATTGATTGCAATTGCAACAAATATGGCAGCGATTTTATCATGGCCTGCCAGTACGAGAATAATTTCGATGCCCAACCACAACTGGATTACTGCATCAGCTTGTCGTGACAACTTTTTAGGTCGCAGCTGTGATAATACTAATTTCCCACGCGTATTGATTGTACACATAATTCTAATGTTTGGGACTGGAAAAATGAGGAAAAGTAGTAACGTTTGTTTGCTTTTATCGTGGCCTGTACGTAATGTGATACACATAATTCTAATGTTATGGGTACAGAACAAACAACGCAATGTGATATTTGCCCAAATGAATATAGTAATGTTTGTCCAATGCAATGTGATATTTGTCCAACAAACAATGCAAGTTGAAAGTACTAATGTTTGTTCGCTTTTACCACATGAATTATGTTTGTTCGATTTTTTTGAATGCCATGATTTTGTCCAAAACAAAGCAAAAAAAATCCCACGGAACAAACAAATAGCAGTGACTATAATGCACCAGCAGGGGTCCACCTGTCTTCAGGTCTACCACTGTAGTCTGCCAATGACCGTTTCTGCAATCCACCCAGTTAGTCCATGCAATATCCTCCTAACTGCTGCACCATGTGGGCCCTCACATGCAGTTAAACTAAACCCCTTTCATATGTGTAACTGATGGACTCTAACGCTGACTTTCACACATGTCATGTTGTGGTTGATCCACGTGTGAACAGGCACAAGCAAGTACAAATTTTAAACAGCAAACGTGCCACAAACTTTAAACTGTAATCAATGTCATGTTGCATACTGCCTGGTTGTTTCCAGTGTATCGGTCGGCAAGTAAGTGTTTTACGGCAGTTGTGTATTATAGATGACATATTTGTAGAAATATTTGGTTAACTGACTTTACACACTAAACATGCAGAGTTTGATACTAAATAAAAACTACTAAATATCTGTACATGACAGATATATTGGTGTGAAGAAGTATGACATCCTTTACATAAACGAATCCTTGGAAGGGCAACCAACCACATAGGAGATATATAAACAGAAGATATGTGAAGAAGAATTATCCAACCATGTGGAAAACTTTGACAGGGAGTTGATTACTTCATAACAATGCATAAATGGAGAAAAATTGCACAAAAAAAAAAAACTTACAACATACCATTAAAAAACAGAGTAATGACATTCATTTTTTTATTTTATCAGCAAAAGAAAAAACTTTATTGATGAAAAAGCACATACAAGGTGTGAATGATACATCAATAAAGAGGAGCTTGGAGCTAAAAAAGCTCCAACCTCCTAGTTGGTAAGAGACCAACGAAGAGAAACAAAACCAGAAGGAAAACAACAAGAATGTAAGTCGAAGTCCATCCTCACAAAAACGCATAACAGGACAACCAGATGAAACTCCAAAGCAGCATGAACAAACTTGAGACCATACAGCCAGGCTTTAGACAAAGAGCACAATGCAGCCACAAACACCATGGCCAACTTCAGACCATGAACAAGATACCAACAGCCACACAACCGAAACAAGCACACAGAGGTGAAACAGCAGACCAAATATGCTACTTAGCAGCAACCACCAAAAGACATACAGCAGCAGTTTGGATTTAAATTTGCAGTTAACATCACAAATCTACAGTTTACAGCAGCAGTTTGAACCATTGACAGCAGCTCTAGATCAGTGAACTGCTGTTTGACCTCCAGACAGTAGCCCACCAACACCAGAGCTGCAGCAGAGAAGAACCATGACATGCACTATAGCCCTACAACTCAAGTTACACAACCCAAATCCTGCACTTCTGCGCTGAATGGATATAACCAAACCAGGAAATCACCTAAAGACATACTGCTGCATCACACTACCAAGTATGACCCCATTTCAATCTGAATTCACACAAATCACAGCAGACACCAGCTACGAGCCTGATCCATTAGACCTGATCCAAACCTCACAGCAGCAGCCACCATTGAGACTTGAGCCTGATCCTTCAACCTCCGAAACTAAAAAATAACTACAGCAGCAGACCAACAATTAAAAGAAGGCAAACAGCAGACCTCCAATAACTTTCCCTAATCCAGCAACAGACTTCCAATACAGCACACTAAAACATCATTCCAACAATTGCAAAAAAGCCAATATGCAGCAGCAGACTTAAGCCTATTCCTTGATCCCATATAGCAGCAGTAGAGTACATATATAGCAGAGCAGAGTTGAAGCACAGCAGAGCAGCAACCAGAAATGAGCATGCTTGACCCCATAAACTAAGGCATAGCAACAACCCAAAAATAAGGCAAAGCATAGCAAAATTGAAGCACAGCAGAGCAAAATTAGCCACCAAGAAAATCTGCTAATACCAGGTATACACCCACTTCCCTTTGCTTCCATCAGCATAGCACAAATTGACCAAAATCCTGCACCCTATTTGCAAAAAACACCAAACACCGCCCCCTCAATCAGACTTTGATCCTATCCAGATTATTGACAATGTCCTCCACTGAATACTGTAGGCCTTTATAACTTTGCTTACACCAAAGTGCAACCTTCACTTTCACCATCTCAGCCAATTCAGGGCCATCAACAATCTTCTCATTAAAAAGGCAATCATTCCTAGCTTTCCAAATCATTCCTAGCTGTGCAATACAAAAGAATACATATATAAAGTAGCCTAGGATTTGGGGAACAGAATGGCTAGAACACCCCATTCTGATTGAGCATCTGCCAGCATGGCTTGGGCTTGGTCCAACTCAGCTTTAGTTGTCTGAATTGATGCAGAACGATGTGTAATTTGGGAGAGCATCATCCTTGCTTCTTGATTAAGCCGGTCATGTTGCTGCTGCAGATGGGCCTTTCTTTGCCGGACAGAGGCAAGTTCTGCCATGAGTTTGGTTTCCTCAAGTTCAAGTGCTGAGTGTTGCTCAATAATGGCTGCAGAGGTTTGCTGGCTGAGTTTCAGTGAAGTAGATATGGTGTGGGCTTCATTTAGTAAATCTTTTTTGGTTTGAATATCCTTCGAGCAAGTCCGAACCATCTCTGAAAGGGTTGGCCATTCCGTGATGATCTTGGCCAATTGCTTCAGTTGAATGGGGTTGAAAGGATTAGGGGAGAGGTTTAGAACAGCAGTAAGACAGGCCAAGGTTTCATCAAGTTTGTGGAGAATGATTTTTTCAACAGGGATGTTAATGAGGTTCATGAAGGTGGTTAAGGTTTGTTGAGTTTCAGCATGAAAGAGATATAGCCTTTGAGGCAATGGGGATATTTCGTCTAGATGTTGTTGAAGAATAGAAAGTTCGGCCCAAATATCCTGACATGGACCGATGGCCTGTGAACATAAATAGTTTGGTGAGAATATATGCTTGCAAGTAATAAAGAGTAAATAGGATGAGGTTGGAAATGGTAGTACCTGTCCTGATAACGTGCGCGCAGATGGTTGGCCTTGTTCGGCTGCGGTTGTGGCAGCAGGAGGGGTTGTTTTTGGTACTGATGAAATGGCAGCATCAGCGCCTTCAAGCTCTTTTTCTAGTTCTGCTAACAAGGGAAAGTGATGCGGACCTTCAAGTTCTGTCTCAGACATTGGATGTGGAGATGAGTCGTGTATTATGTCCATCCCTGTAATTGGAGAACAATACCAGTTACTTAAAGAGAAGTTTTTTTTTTTCAAACGAACAGTCACATTTGTATTTCTATTTACCTTGGTTGTTGTGAACTTCTGGTTCAGGGGATTTTGTATCGTCATCTGTTGGAGAGGATTAGCTGTTGACTAAAATGTTAAATTCAATCCTCTATGATTTTTTGTTTGAAGTTTGGGAATTGGAGGGGTTGGATGGTGATGGTTGAGGGCTAAAGACAGAAGGGACAATGTGTTGAGGAGAAGTGGAAGGATGTTGTGATGCAGATTGTGTAGATTGCTGTGGCGAAGACTGTGAAGCAGGTTGTAAGGAAGTTTGTTGCGATGTTTCAGGTGGTGGTGGAGTTGGTTGTACAGTGGGTTCTCTGGGTACATTGCTGATGGGACTGGGAATTGGATAAATGTGTTGAGGAAAAGTGGAAGGATCCTCATCATCAGTAGCAGTAAGGAGTAATCTCCTTATTTTTCTCTGCACAAAAGTAAGTGATCAGCCGGGCGTGAATGGAAATTAAGATGATGTAAATATGTAAAGTGAAGGCATACTTGGTAGAGCTGCCCTGAAGGATTTGATGTTGTTTGGCCAACCATTTGGCTGAGAGTGATATCCCAATCACTTAGGTCTGTACTTAGAGCAGGAGCAGTGGAAGGCTCTTCTCTCTTCTTCGCCGTGACCTCTGTCTCGGCAGAGGTACGGGTGGTAGTTCCTCTCTGTGCTTGTGTCTGTGAGGCTGCGAAAGAGTCTGCCATTAATTTCGGAACTGAGTGGGTGTTTGTCTGAGTAGTTGGATCCATTGGAACCTTGCCTTTATGTTGGTCCCTAACCAATGGTTCAGCAGGCCCAATTTTGGCTGTCAAAGGTTAAACAAGTTAGTGTTGTAGAGAAAAAAAAAAAATTTGCATGACACAGTCAGGGATATGAAATATATGAAGGAAGAATACCTGCAGCCTTAAGCTTGGAAGACGAGGATATGGGGCCCTGATTATGAATACAAGTGTCGTGAAGGTAGGTTTCAAGTGGCTTACAGAAAATAATGGCAAACATAAGTCCCCACCAATGGTCAAAAGCAGTCGAGTAGTCCGCAGTAGGTTTGAAGAAGAAGGGGCCAAAATCTTGGAAAAGTTTGGTGTTCTCTGTCAAAATGGATTCAGCTTGCGTAGGATCTTTGAAGAAGATTCTGGAGCCAATCTCCTAATGGATGGTTGGGTGGAAATAAGGATAAGGGATACCTTGGGGAAGACCTAATTGCCTAGACCATTGATTGGGATAGTATGTCTCAAAACTGCAGTTGGACATCTTGGCGGAGGATATGGAACAGCCAACCAACACATGTCTAGAGGTGAGAATGTGTCTCCAAGTCTCATTTTGTTCTTGGACTTGCTCATTGTGTAAATCAGAATGGTCTACGAAGAGGAAGCGAAGTTTGCTAGAGGAGAATTCAAAGTTTTGAAATGACATGTACAGGTTGGAAGGTCTCTTCGAATGAAGGTTGTAAAACATGGTAAGCTGATTTCTGAAAGTGAGGATGGGTTGCTGTTATAAGTGAGCAGTTGCTCAGCACAGGAGTAGAAAACAAGTTTCAAAGTGTTAGCTGGTGGGGGTCGTGCCTCAGGGAAATAGACATACAACCAGGCTTGGAAGAGCCAGAAGGGGCCACCACAGTTGCCAGAAATCTTCTTGTGGACAAAGGAAAATAAGGCCTTGTAAAGGGTGGCAAGAAGATAAGGGGCTAAAGCCATAAGTTGGCCATCTTGCATACACAAGGCAAGGGGGAGGTACTCTTTCATGATCTTGTACCCAGGGACACAAAAAAGAAACTCACAAAGCCAAAGTAAGTAAAAAGCAGTTCTTTCTTTGTCGTGGACAGGGGAACCAGGCTTACCTTTGTATTTTTGGGCGAAATCTATATAGCACATGTCAGTGTTTAAAGTAAAGCTCACTTTTGGAGGCTCAAGGAGAGCATGAATTGGATTGCCTAAGATTGGGAGACCAGTCAAGTGAGCTACATCTAAGATGGTAGGGGAAATCATACCAAAATTGAGGAGTATGGAGTTACAAGATTGCGACCAAAAGCATGCAGCAGCAGTAATCAGCCCTTTGTCCATGTCATAATTTTTAGTCGATAGTCTAATTGCTTCACTAATGCCCTGGTGCTTCCATACTTCACCGTCGTGACCTTCAATTCTCCTGGCCCAGCTTCGCCAAACAGAGTCTGGTGACCTCTACGATTTGAGTGGGTTTTTGCTGACATTCTAATTAGTCCACTTAAGTCCAGGTTGGTTGAGAAGAAGGTTCTCACCATTACCAAGGGGATAGTATGGAGCTAGCTCGTCTGGGAAGTAAGACGCGAAGGTAGGGCCTAGAGTAGTCTTAGCGACAGAGCTTGTGCTGAGCAATAGGGTTACACCAAATTTTAGAGGACCGATACGTGCTCTAATAGGGTCTGGGAAGCGGAGTAGGTCTTCATTGTTCTCCTCAGATGGTGATGGTTGAGATTTATTTGGCGCCATGGCTTAGGGTTTTGTGGTGCTCGGGTTTTGAACAGCAATGCTTGAGAAGAAAGAGTACAGCCTGGGGAGTTCGAATCAGAGGGAAATGAAGTGGTTTGAAGTTAAAAGGGTGGGTCTTTTATAGCTTATGATGGGGCCCGTACTAATAAATTTCCTATTGGGCCCAAACAATGGCCCCCTTGTTGAAGTTAAAGATCATATGACTTGGACCCCCACAAGGGGGCACCCCCATGACCCCTCTCTCTTTGATTGACCAGTTTTTTTAAAAAAAAATTCTTTTTTTTTCTTTCTCCTCCAATCACCAGCCCCCACGTGTGTGTGGGGGGAGAAGGGGGGGTGCAGGTGGTGATTGGAGGGTGTCCCAATCACTTCCGCAAGGTTAATTCATATGATATTTAACTTGAACAAAGGGGCCATTCTTTGCACCAAGTTTTGCCAGTCTCTATCGACAGATGGTCCACTTAATCGAGGACACGTGGCCAAGTCTGAAGGAATGTCCACCACTTCAAAGTGGGCTCTCTGCATGTGGGTCACCTAGAAGTGATGGGGGAAGTTTTTAGCACCAGTCATGAAGTTAGTGGGCACACTTTCAGGAGGAAGCAGGAGCCTTGCTCTGTCAACAGAAGTTTAAAACAGCTTCTGACCATGAAATAAACACAAGAAAAGGGAGATCGACAGATAGAAGTGGAGGTTTAGTATACTTGGAAAGCTTAAAAGGGAGATTGTTGGTTTCGATATCCGTATACTGTTTTTGTGGCCCATCATTGCATGATCCCACAAGTCTACACCATAACTGCCACTGTAACTGCCCTTGACTTCGAATCTTCAAGTCCCCTCTGCCAAATATTGACTCTTCCCCGTTGACCTTCCTTTTCACCATTGTGGGGGCATGTCCCTCATCATTATGAGTTAGTGGGCACACTTTCAGGAGGAAGCATGAGACAAAGCAAGAGCCTTGCTCTGTCGACAGAAGTTTCAAATAGTTGGTAGCCATGAAATAAACACAAGAAAAGGGAGATCGATAGATAGAAGTAGAGGTTTAGTATACTTGGAAAGCTTAGAAGGGAGATCGTTCGTTTCGATATCCGTATACTGTTTTTGTGGCCCATCATTGCATGATCCCACACGTCTACACCATAACTGCCATTGTAACTGCCCCCTGACTTCGAATTTTCAAGTCCACTCTGCCAAATATTGACTCTTCCCTGTCAACCTTCCTTTTCACCATTGTGGGGCATGTCCCTCATCATTATGAGACAAAAATCGACAGAATATTGTCCACTAAACACAACCACAATCCTTGCAAACTGGGCCACTGAACCACAACACTTGGCCACTCACTGTTACTGCCCTGACTTTGAATCATTAGACTCTGCTAAATATTAATTTCCCCTGTAATTTAATCAAAATATATTCAATGTCGGTAAACTTGAAATTATGTTTGAAATAACCTTTTTCTGTATTGTAATGACTTAAACACAGTTGTTGTCCTACATTTTACGTAACGAAAATACACAACTTATTTACATCAAAAACAAATATACATCTCGGGTTTGTAATAAAAAAAAACCGAAACTACTTTTTTTTTAAAAAAAATTCACTCATATTTTCAGCTAAATTATTATTGGATATTAGATTAAAAATTCCTCTTTGCACCTATTTTTCCCACATCCTCCCAACAGCTGCTCCATTCAACTAACATTGAATCTTGCATGCCACCTGACTTACACGCTGGAGCAGTTACTGGCAGTGCTCATGGATTTAGTGGCCAGCTCCAAGAGGAAACATGAACGAATTAGGAGTCTGTATCTGTCGAGGAAAGGCTAAAAGGACTTAGGCACAAGTGACAACTTCAATTATATGCACTTCGACAGATACAAGTAAAGGTTTTATGTGGTTTGAAGACACGGAAATGACCATGCAGTTACAGAAGTTGCACAGAAGCAGTTGCAGAATCGACAGATCATGGGGTCGTGGGAAATAATAGCTATAAAGGGCAGAATGTTTGCAGAGAGAGAGGACATGAATAACAACACAACTTACTTTCTACATTGCAACTTCTGAGTAGTTTTTTTCCTTCTACTTTCTACTTTTTTACAAACAACACAACAACACAACAACTTACTTTATACTTTCTACTTTGTTACCATCAGTTCATTGAAAGAAGTCTTCATCCTTTTCATGCATTCGAACCAATACCACAATTGCTTGATTTTCTTCTTCAACTTGTCAACTTTAAATTACTGCTTCGTTGCTGTCGATATAGGCCCACCATAATTTTACTAACAATAAACCCATACTTTCATAGTTAACATGAAATAATTTCACAACTCCTGTTCGTAACTCGTAATTCATATAGCAATCGGCATGGAGATAAAGTAACAAGTTCGTTGGGTTACTTTCTCCAAGTAACACCCAAAATTAACTGCCACTTGGATTATATACAAAATGCATGTGCTGGTATGTAATTTTGCAAACCCACATGGACAAAATTTGAATTTTACTCGAAATATAATACTAATTTACCGAAACAAGTCATACCAAATCAATACGAAGCCAAACACATCGTTAGTTGATAAACCACACCGCAAAAAACCATTCAGTTAGATCCAACCAAATATGGAACACAAACAAGCAACCCGCAATAGGAATCTTGGAATACAGACATAAGCCAATTTCCCACCCAAAACAATACAGACAATCCATATATATCTCACCTTCAATTAGTTTTCAAAATGACAAGTCACTGCAAACACAAATGACAACATCACTCTAAACAATATGGAAAATTTACAACTCGTGGCCTTGTACATAGGTAACATTGTGCCATTTCCTGGCATTGTACGTAACCAATGATTTACACGTTACGTACAGCAATCCGTGCAAAATGAAAACTACATACATTATTTCCATGTGTTTTCAATAGCTAGTACTGTCTACCTAATAAATTAAGGGAATAAGTAAATCATACAAATTATACAATTACCTGATTCACCTCATCAATTGTGGTCGAATCATTTTTGCACACTGCTGCTTCAACACTACCATATTGGCCTGCAGGCTGCTTGGAATCAGGAGAAACATCGAAAAATAGTCGTCGCTGCTTAATGTGCGGTGTACTTGGATTCACCAACCCAGTTTTGCAGCGAACGGGCAATGACTCCGCATTGTACTCACGGTCAGTTATGTGGGGTGTATCTGCATCTGAGTTAGTACCCACTATTCGGCTAAACCGAACCTTAGGACACGTTCGCTTTGTGTGCCCAATGCATTTGCAATTTCCACATTTTCTTGGTCTTCGACAGTTGGACAAGGCCCGTCCCGGGTTCCCTTTTGTCTTCACAACATCAGGATCTTCTACTCCAAATTGTTGAGGGAATGAATGTTTCCCTTTGTCTCCATTCCCATCGTTCAGATTCCTCTCATATAACTCCTTCATCCGGCTCGTCATCGGAAGACATGCATCCCTAGCCTCTTTGAAACCTTCCGTTGATTGCGAGGCATAGAAACACATTTCGTTGTAGGAAGAACTCAATATCCCATACCAGGCCGTTTGTGTTGTAGTGCTATCAATCGAGGGTTGAGGCCATTGCTGGCCATCCTTGCTTGCAGCCCTTGTCCATCTATGCATCACACAAGTTGGGAGAATTTGCGTTAAATTTTCGACTTTCATAACACATATCATGTGACAGCAAGGTAGCCCCAACGACTCAAACTTCATGCAAGAACATCTCATTGCAGCATCCACTGGACTGTGTGTTACTATCCATGATATGTCCTTCACTTTGTACTTATGAATATAGTAGCATTTCTGACCATCCGGCAAAGGGAACACGTCCTTGACATTCAACTTCCCCTCTTCTAAGATTTCATCACGGAACATTCTAAATATATTTCGGGTGAATCGCTCAGCTCCATGTCTCTCTATATCTCGCAATGAAGTAATCAATACCGGAAAAGTGTTATTTGTTTCAGCATCATCTCCAGCCTCGTTATATCTTATCCTTGCAAGAGCCCGATCATAGTGCCTAACAAATTTATATAGCTTCAATTTGTGTTGGAGGAAGGGATTGAAATAAGCATTCATACACTCCGAGCGCTGAGTGCTCTTCATCCCAGCAAAGCAATATCTACGCATATATGCCTCAGCCCACATATGACGCTTCTCATATGTCTCCAACACCCAATTGTTGGTTTGAAGTCCAAATTTTTCGACCATTGTCGTCCAGCCATGCTCAAACTTTGTCTCATCCGTTTCCATGTCCATGCACTGCTTGAAAGCATGCGCAAAGCCACTTATTTGAACATTTGAAATAGTATTTTTCCCAAGATGCCAATTACATAATCGATGTCTTACGTCTGGAAATACTCTTCTGATTGCCTCTCGCATCGCCTTATCCCCATCTGTCAGTACGGACACAGGTGCTTTATTGCCCATCGCCTCTATAAATGTTTCCAAAACCCATGTGTATGTCTCAATTGTCTCATTAGCTAGCAAAACACATGCAAATATCGTGGTCCTAAAGTGGCTAGTCACACCAGCCAACATGACAAAAGGCTTCTGGTATGCATTGGTTCTGTAAGTTGAGTCAAATATCAACACATCACCAAACTTTGCGTAGTCGGCCTGCAATTTCGAATCTGCCCAGAATAGATTTTGTAACTTGTCATCGTTACACACATCATACTTGTAAAAAAAACGTGCATCAACATCAAGTTTTGCACATAGGTAAACCAACGCACCCTATGCATCACTATCCTCAACTTCTGCTCTACGTTCGGCTTGAATATGGCTGTGCAGATCCGTACGGACGAAACCAACATTCTCATAAGACCCGGATTGATTTACCATATAGTCCATGATTTGGCTAGTCTTCACACCAACGTTGCGCATAGCCATTGCTTGAGCTTTGTCAGCGCTGTTTAAACTGCGATATGACCTCAGATACATCACACAGTGTTGTTTCGCCAATTCATGGTTGTGGTCTGCGACGAAGTGAGTCACAACATACTTTCCCCCTTCACCAGCATCTGCATCGTACCGTATGCGAAATTGGGCTTTGCAACCTATTCTTGTTAGTGCCTTGGGAGCTCTACTCTTCTTAGCAACACGGTCCAAGTATATTGGTAATGTCTGACCTTCCCTTGAACACAACCACAGCTTACTAACGACCTTTTCCTCTTTATTTATGTTAAATCTAGATTTTCGTATACTAAATCCCTTGGTTTTAGCATACGCATTGTAGAAAGCTTTTTCATCTTTGACCGAATCAAATTTCTGTTCCAGAATAGCACGTTCAACATCACCAACCATGTCATTGCCATGAGCATCGTCAACCATTTCTTTTTTCACATCGGCTCCGCCATCTTCAACGTTCATGTTGGTTGCTTCTTCATTGTTCAGACTAGCTTCGCAACCATGATAAGGTTTCACCCGACTTTCATTCATCAAACGAATGTCATCTGCTTCATTTGGAATGTCATAATTATCACCTTCCCTTTTAACTTCCGCTCGGGCCATACTGCACATGACATTAGTACAAACAATTACTTGATAACCGAAAAATGTTAACACAAACACAAACATGACATTTTTATATGGTTTAGTTGTTTGTGCAAATACAAACACTCGCTTGAGAAAGAGAAAGGTTAGTTGCCAATGGAGGGGTTTCCGTTTGAGCGAAGCGTAGAGCGGTTGAAGTTAGGATGGGGGTTTAGTTGACGGAAAATAGCTGAAGTGAAGAGGCCAGAGAGACAGAGAGGGAGACAGCTCCATACCTCATATCTAGTTGGAGAGAAGGGCTTCACTTCAGCAATGGAACCAACACAAGCTTGTAGTTACGTTGTTGTTGGAAATCGCCCATTATGTTGTTCCCTACAGGCCTTCGTCAATGGAACGAACCCGGCAGGGGCTTCTCGCTGTTAATGGAAATCAACAGTTACACTGACCCAACCTTACACAGAGAGGAGAACAGAGAGAGATGGGGATGAAATACAGAGAGTGAGTAGGATGCAATCATGCAAATACAAGCATTAACCGGTTGCCCCGGTTTCAACTTTTTCACAATTAAACAATTCAATGGTCTTGATCAATTATTGTAATCTAACGACTAACAATTGGGTTGCATATGGTGTGCAACCTTAAGGGGGTTGCACACTTAAACAGAACCCTAGAAATATAACCAAAAACAAAAACCAAAAGCAATTTATATTTTTTATTTTTTATTTTTATATTTTTTTATGGGAGATTTGGTGATAGGTCTTCTAATTTGTTTTTCAAAAAGATAAGAATTATATAGGTACTTTCAAAATTCTCTAATATTTTAAAATGGACAAATTACACTAACAGTCCCTATAGTTTGGGACTCGTGTCATTTTGGTCCTTAACTTTTCAATTGTGACACATTTGACCCTGAATTTTGAATCTTGTTCCAAATAGAGACAATTGAAGATACCATTGCTTAATTTCAAGAGCAAAATTATCAATTTGATAAATATAAACTAATTTGACAAAAATAAATATCAAAAAAATATTTTAAAATTTTTAAAATTATTTCTACTCACCAAAGATAAAATTATGTAAAATTGATAAATCTTTTAAATATTTATTTATTTATTTATTTTACCAAATTAATTTTTATTATATATTTGAATGATGATTATGTAATGGGTAATCGATATATTTAATATATGAAATGTTTTTAGTTTTTGATTTTTCGATTTAATGGATTGGTTTAATAAGAGCAATGCTATGGATCATAAAAAAAAATGTCATGAATAAGATCATGAAAAATTCTCCACTTTCGGATTACACATACAATAAAACACCACACACTAATCAATGGATGAAAAATTTTCATGATGCATTTCATGATATTTTTTTCATGATCCCTACCATTACTCGTTTAATAATGATATCAAAGTTGCTGTCATGTTTGACTTTTGAAAAAATAAAAACTAATTTAATGAAAACAAAAACAACCATCATTACATGATTATCATCCAAACACATAATAAAAATTAATTTAGTAAAAATAAATAAATAAATGTCTAAAATATTTATCAATTTTACATAATTTTATCTTTAGTGTGTAGAAATAAATTTTAAAAACTCAAAAATATTTTTTAAAAATTTATTTTTGTTAAATTAATTTATATTTTATCAAATTGATATTTTTGCCCTTGAAAAATCCAATGATATCATCGATTGTCCTTATTTGGAACAGTATTCAAAATTCATGGTCAAATGTGTTACAATTGAAAAGTCAGGGACCAAAAATGACACAAGTCCCAAACTATAGGGACTGTTAGCGTAATTCACCCTTTTAAAATTTGTTTATTTTATTATAATACCCTCATATCTATTAGTTCTCCAATTAAGCCATCATCACAGTGTACTTCAGAGTAAAATTTTACTTTGAATCATAGTAAACTTTACTCTGATTCAGAGTAAAATAGTACTTTTAAAGTAAAATTTTGCTCTGAATCAAAGTGAAGTTTACTATGATTCAAAGTAAAATTTTATATCGTTAAGCAAATCAACATGTTTTTAACTAGAGTAAAATTTTTCCGTTACAAAAAATAAAATACGTACTAAATGAATGAACCAGATTCAAATTTTACTCTTAGATCTATTAACAAATAATAATAATAATAATAAAGAAGTTAATTGGAAACAACAATCAATCTCTCTCTCTCTCTCTCTCTCTCTCTCTCTTTGGGAAAGTGGTTGCCTAAGCTTCATGGCCACTTGAGCTCCATGCCTGCTTGAGATCAAAAGCATCGAAGATGTGAAGAAAATGCAATGGAAATCTCTGGAATGAGAGGTCGTGACACAGATCAAAGTCGTGAAACACTGCACCGCCACCGAAACAGATCACAGATCAAAGGACTCCCCAGAATGTTTGAATGTAGATTCACAGTTCGTTAGGCTTTTTTGCAAGGGTTGGCCCTACTTTTGAGCTCGTCGGGGATGGAGAGGAGTGGGCAGAGAAGGTGGTTGAGGGTATAATAGTCTGATAAAATATTTAAATAATAAATTTTGTCATTTATACAAGACTTTATAATTATGAGGGGGTTTTGAAAATATAATTTTTTCTTGGTCATTTTAACAATAAAAAGAAGGTAAAAGGAGTTTATAGCCAAATTTCTTTTTTTTTTTTTATTGTCCATAAGCCTGGTAAAGATTTTATACCCATTTAATATTTAAACTGAATTTGAGATAAAAAATTTTAATCCAATTTAACCTGGCTTACTCATTCATAAAATATTAATTATAAATTTATATTATTTTACTTATAAAACAAAGTAAATACATATAAGACAAAAAAATGTATACATATTTCGTTTTTTAATTAAAATATTTGTTAAAAATCTTATTTATTTTACTATTAAATTTTGTTAATGTTTCAAATTCAAATCTATAACATATATAAAAAGGATATAACAGTGGTGTAACGTTGGTGCTTGTCTATGCCTCTCTCAATCCGTAACAACGACAATAGCCATGACATCTACAACCGATTAACCAACCAATCGGAGGCCACCAGCTCTCCCTTCTAGAATCTTGCACAAAACGCATACACCGTTATCACCGTTTTAGGAAGACCACAAGCAGCAGGAACCTTCAAGAAGGGATAAGATGATGACACAACCGATAAGCTCTTCAGGAGTTGAGTGGTGCGATCGGTGGAACGGTGGAAGATCTTCAAGAGTTGAGTGGATTTTCAAACTCATCACCGAAACAGAACGTTCAATATATTTATGGCCATACATCCTGGATTGGTGTATGCTTTATGAGCTGGAACAACCTGCAGAAACTGAGGTGTGTCTTCTTTCTTTTGTCAATTATGAAATTATTCCTAATTTATGTATTTGGGGCTCTATTCTTGATCCTCACAACTGTTTAATTGTGTTTCCACCGTGTGCTCGATCATATGACATTGGGTTCTTGGTGAAAGATCTTAGGTTTTTTAGGGTGCTTTGTTTGACAGTATGTATTTGATTTCCTTGTTCTGTTGCCCCAATTCAATTTAATATTTGGCTCAAACTATGTGTTGTCTTTGTTTTGTTGTTCTGCTATAATTTTATCTTGTGCTCACCATGTGTTTGACAATATGCCCAACCCAATAATAACATACTTTTCTTGATTGATGATGACAACCTTGCTTTTTTATTAGTTTGTTCTCTCCGCCTGGAATAATATTAGTATGCCCAACCCAACTTCTGTCTTTGTTTTGTGTAATTGCTGGGTGAGTATTTTGGGTAAATGGATTAAATTTGTTTGGATTCTAAAAGCAACTTCTTGAAGTAAATTAGGTTTCATCTAAGAACATGGTCTTCCTTTAGCTTGAAAAATGGTATTACTAAATCCACCAAGAAAATTGGTAGATCCTCTTCACAACAAAATTATTTTGATCTAGAAGATGAATTTGATCCTCTTGACAGTAATAATATTAGTATATCATTGAGGAACAACAAGATTATGTGTTTTTAAATGTTTACTCTTAAATATTATTGGGAGTTAAGAATCAATTTGTGCTATTTGTTTATGTAAATAAATTTGTTAAGAATTATATCATTCCTTGAGCTATTTATTGAATTTGGATTTGTGCTATGTTTGTTGAGTAGTTTAGTTTCCTTGAGTTATTTACTTATTTATTTATTTTTTAGTTTTTCCTTGTAGATGTGGGCTGGACACGTGGGTTGCAAATTACCCACCATCTATCTATCCCTCAATTGCTTTTCCAAGAATTCTCCATGTGCTAAAAACTGAAGTGGTGGTTCGGCCCAAAGAATTCACTTGCATGCCATTTTTCAACTCTTCCTCCCAATTTGATGGTTTACCTATCTTCTTGGCCGTGCGCCGTTTGAGTGAGGTAGGTGTATGTGTCTTCCGTTAAGTACTGCAACAAAACCAGGTCAAGATCACCATTTCTCCCCTCCTAGAATTTTCTTTTGTTCGATGGATCAAATTTGCAATCAAACAATTCTTTCTCAGCTAAAGACAAACCCATATATGTATATACTTTTTGTTCTGTTTCACTTCCTATCTTGGTTCAGCTTCGTTGTTTCTGGGTTCACAGACTATAGACCAAACTCCACCATCTGGTATGTAATTTAGTGGTTTTCTACTCCTTTTTCGGCTATCTATGGATGCATTAAGATCTTATTTGCATGCCTCTATTCTCATGGGTGTCTGTTAGTGCTTACACAAATTAGGCACACCACCTATTTGACAATATGCCTGAATATGTAGACCAAAAAATTAGAGGGCTTCTATAATTGAAAACTTGCATTGAAAATGGGTGAATGCTCACACACATTGAATTTCTCACTATATAAATATATAGTCTCGCTAGAATTGGTATTACACTGTTCTTTACATCACTGTTGGCATAGTTGTTGTCGTAACGCTGTTCAAGTTGCTAATCCAAATTTCTGGTTCCACCGTTGCAAATCCTGGTAATTATATCCGTATTTTGATGTTTATATGTCAGTTGCACAATATTCACCTACAATGCTTTCATTCTTGCATATGTGTTTAGTAGATGCCCACCAAGTGTTTGTCAATATGTCTAAATCAACAAAAAGTTTAACAACTTGATTTGGGTAATTGGCTCCTCCACCTGTTCTCAGATTTCCAAGGACTCCAACATCAAATACAACAAATGAAAAGACATTAATAAAACTATAAATAGGCTTCATTTGGATGTGCTAATTTGAAATTGAAAGATTTGAAGAGAAACTTTGTTAAATTATATCAATACTACATATTGAATCTAGAGTAATAGTTTTAAAGCGATAGTCTTTGTTAAGTTTACCAGGTTTAATCACAAACCAATTTCAAAAACAACAATCCAAACAGAATGTTGTGATTTTATAGCAAACCAACATGTGTGCATATACATTAACCCATCAAAAGCAAACTAAAAACCCATCATGCCATGAATATAAAGATCAAATTTAATGAAGCACAAAATGAAAAAAGAGCTTACAAACCACCAATTCTAGAAGAAGTTTATCAAAACCAAGCACTGAAATATCATCATAAATTCATAATAGACATCCAAAGACACCCAAAAGGGTGACCACATAGTAAGAGCTATAGACTATGCAAAACAACTATAAAATTATATGGTTAATTTCGGAGTTCACATGAAAAAGAATCAGAGAACATGCAAATCAAGGGAAATTGCAAAAAAAAATACTAAAATTATGAACAGAAAACTTAATGAAAGTACAAGAGGAAGAGTAATCATCCATGACTTCCTAAAGTTTTGAGTAAATATATATATATATATATATGTTTGGTGCCTTTTTCCTTGTTTCTTTTCCAAACCTGTTGGCTTTCACAATTTTCTAGATTTAAAAAATGCTTTTTATTTGGTCATTGTTTGTTTTGAAAGACCTTTCTTAATCTAAACTTTCTTAATATGTAGACCAAAAAATTAGAGGGCTTCTCTAAATGATTCTTTATTTTCATTGAGTTACTTTTGGTTTTCCTTCAACTTGATTGGTTTGTTGATGGGTTGGTTAGGTCAAGTGGTTATTGGATTGGACCATATAATCATCACCATGAAGAAGGAGGGATATGGTTGTGTTTTTCATCTCCTTGTGTTATTTAGTTTGAAGTGGATCTCATCTCATGGATCACAGTAGTAAATGTTTACAAGGATGGTGGAATTATCAAGAAAGTGATAGAGAAGGGAGAACAAGGATGATTGATTGATTTATGATCTTTGTATAGATCGAGATTAGAAACCTTAACAAGCTTTGGCACCATTGGGAGAGGGAAAAAGTTGAGTATTTTACATTGGCTGATCTTTGGAATTTTTTTGATAAATGGAGTGCTTATGGTGCTTATGTGTCTTACCTCTTTGCACTCCAAATCTTTACAAGCAAGTCGTTGGTGAACAATTTAAGGCACCAATTTCATTCTCTACAATTGTATAAGTTCTTTGAAACATTTGTAATTAGCTAGAGCTCGTGCACTGGGTTGCTTTGTTTTTATTTGTAATTTGATAATTTGATACAGTTTGGAACAAAGATTATTTGTTGTGATTACAAAGTTTCTTGAACGATTTATTATGAACTTTTATTCTTTTATAGTTGGTTTGAAGGTTGATATAATGTTGTAATTTAATTGCTTGGAACCCTCATATGGTTTAGTCAAAGTTGTCCCATTTTGATGATTTCTTTCTTGTTTTTTGGTATGAATTATAATTCTATGTTCTTAAAATGGTTTGGCAATTGAAATGCTCGAATCCCATTATTGATTGTTTGGTGTTTATTGACATTGGATAGTTACTCTTCTATATGTTTATTTTGTTATACAAAGCAATTAACTTATTTAGGTTCTTCACGTTCATAACATCAACTCTATTTTTACGAATTGTTGCATTTCAAAATTCTGATTAATGAAAGAACTGGAAACTCTATGATGAAACAGAGATTGGGTTGGGATTGACAGCATTTTGCTTACTGTTCTTATTCTTGGGAATCATTTGGTTTTTTGACAAGGGACTACCTACCATGGAAAATGTAAGTAAAACATTTCTCTCATCATAATGTTATTGCTTAGTTTCTTCCATTATTGAGCATTTTCTGTGTGTGTACAAGGAATTTCATGGTTTGTTTGCTCTAAGTTTCCTTCATTTAGTGTGTGTACTCATCTCCAATTTTTATTTACCACTCTAGGCCTTGCCTTGTGATGATTGTACAAGGAACTATTTCTTTCGACGTGGGCTTTTTCTTGGTTGTTGGTGTTCAAGTGTTTATTGTTTTCGTAATAATTAATGAAACAAAGGCACAGATGGATAAAAATGATCAAGGTGAGCTTCTTTTTCTTTTTTCTATTTTCTTTTGTGTGTGTGTGTGGTTTTTTGTTTGTTGGATTCCTTGAAGCAATTTTACAACCAATAGAATTCAAAGCTACATATCTCTATATCTAATATTTATTTAAGTTGTTATATATGTTCTGTCAATGTTTGTTCTTGTTTTATGGGGCCGAGAAATTTCTTTTTGTATTGTTTGTTGTCTATTTTGCGTCAGAGGAGCGGTTGGGAAATTATCAATTTCCTCAGGGTGGAATGAAAAAAACATTGAAATGGGAAACAATTGAAAGCCCCATTTGGAAAAGAGCATTTGGGCAAAAGCTACCCCAACTAGCTTTAGGCTAAATATGGAATTCCAGTTTGATTGCATTTCCTAATTCAGTTCTTGTGGAAATTAAACAAGCATGGGAATCACTTTTGGTGTTGGTTTCCCAAGTCAGCCCTTTTGTACTTATGGTGTTGATTGGCACTAAAGTACTCTCTTCCCTTATCTTTCTAATTTTTTTTATGCATTCAAGAAATTAGAACGCAAGGTTTTGTTTGATTTGGTTGGGTTTATTTAAGAAATTGTACCAATTGGTTTTTGAATAGCCTTCTTTTGATTGCTTAAGTAGTAGAGTGTGTTTACTTTAATACCAATTGTTTGTTTCTTTGCCATGACTGATTTGGAATACCTAAAAATTTGTATCAGTAGATTTTTTGTTTAAGCCAATAAAGTTTTTTAATAAAGACAAAATATGATATTTTTTTTATTATAGAAATAGGGAAGAAGAATATAGCGATCTCGATTTTTCCTTCATTGTTTATTGTATTTTGGACTTGGTTCTGTGGACGTATGTTGTTGTCTTATTCTCGTTTCCATCCTTTGATTCTTTGTATTTGAGTTTTGGGATATGTTGGGCAGGTTTGAAACAGATTGGTTGTGATTTGAAATAAATAGTTGCTGCCCAGATTTTGGTTTCTTCGCTCGAGCGAGGCTTTTGTCGCTCGAACGAGCTTTCGGTTTTAGTTTCTTCGCTCGAGCCAGGATTCCTTTGCTCAAGCGAGCTTTGAGTGGTGTGTCTCTTGGCTCGAGCAAGCACTTTTGCACTGGAGCGTGCGTCTGCGTCTAGTTTGGACCTGAAGGTTGTGTTTCTTCGCTCGAGCGAGCGAGGACTATGTTTTGAGTTTCTTCGCTCGAGCGAGCACTCTTGCGTTCGAGCGTGCTTCTAGGTTGCAGACCTGAAGTTTCGCATTGTTCGCTCGAGCGACGCTTCTTGCGCTCGAGCGAGGTTCTTTTGTGTCTAGTCGCTCGAGCGACCACTCCTTCGCTCAAGCGAGCCTCGAGTATATCAGTTCGCAGCAGCGTGTTTTTACACATTTTTTCACTCTTTTCTTCCTTCAAACCCTAGATCCGGCACACTCTCTCTCTACATGCACCTTCTCTCTACAAATACACTTGGTTCTTGGGTGTCTCTACCCTAGTCTCTTTGAAGAAAAGGTAGAGCTTGGTGTGGGCTTCATTTTGATCCGAAAAAGTTGAGCTTTGGAGCACTTTGAGTTTCTTCCTCTTTCTCCTTTGAGTCTCTTCATTTGAGGTAGAGATAACCTACTCCTTTCTATGAGTTTTGACATAAATGTTATGTATTTCGTATAGATGGTGTTGTTTGGGAGTTTTGGGAAAGTTAGGGTTTTTGTTGAGATTATAAAAAGGGGGTTTTCAATTGTTAAGCTCAATGTATATGTGATACTTTGGGAAATGGGATTATTGGTATAAAATTGAGGGAATTGAGCCTTAGGGCTAAAGTTGAGAAAATGGGAAAAATGCCCTAATTAAATTGAATAATTAATTCGTATAATTAATTTGGGGAAATATGGAAATATGAAATTGAGTTGAAAATCATGAATTTGGGAAGCCATGAGAGTGAATGGTGTAGTTGGATTAATTAATCACTCGCCTATGAAAATGTTGATATATTTATTTACCTGTTTAGAGATAATTATTTTGGGCTATTGGTGGAGAATAGTCTTGCTTATTGTAGACACTGCATGATGATTAGGTGAATTAAAACTAATTAATTGATTTATGTCATTGAATATGACTGATAAATTAACACATTGAATATGTGCCTGGATTGATCATTATATATGATAAAGCGTTTAAATACATTGCATATGTATTTTGTTTTGGAGGAGATAGGGGATGTACTCCATGATTTGGGAGGAGATAGGGGATGAACTCCATTGATAACTAAGTTGGCCAGAGTGTCCAGGGTGAAAGTCTCGAAATCCTAATTACGTTTGCATAACGTAGATGAATTGAAGTATTGAAGTGTTAATAAAATGAGTTGTAGTCTCATTTTGAATTGAAGTGTTGAAGTGTTAATAATGTGAGTTGTAGTCTCATTTTAAATGATTATGATCGGAGTATTGTTAATATGAGTTGTAGTCTCATTTTAAACTGTCTGGATAAACAGAGAACCATATCTATGAATTGATTCGAATAACGAAACGGAAAAGGGATTGGAATATACTTGTGAATATGGGTTGGTTATGGAAGAGATGTACGTTTGTTTATATGAGTTAAATATCTATCAAATGTTAATGTTTTAGTTATTACTCATATTTGGTTTAGCGTATCTCTACTGGGTTTTGGCTCACCCTTTATGGGACATCATTTTTAGGTACAGGTGATATGTCGCCTCCAAGGATGTAGGTTGGGAGGTTTAGAAGCCGAAGACTTATTTTTGTTGTTACCTTTCTGTATTACATGTAAACCAAGCCAAGGGCTTAATATGTGTAGAGTTAGAACTCTCTTTTGTTGAAACCAAGTGTTGACTTGGAAAGTTGTAAACCCGTAGGGCATTTACTTTTATTGTCAACATGTAATACCTTTTGTAAGAAACACTCTGATGAATGAATATATTTTACTTTCTCATGTCTATGGATTTTATAAATGATTGGTTTATGTATTTATTTTGAGGGCATTACAAAGAAACCCGCATAAGATTGATTAATATTCAAGAGGAGGTAGTTTGAACTTTTGATATGTAATGCATTAGAAGGGAGTCCATGGTCTTTTCTTCAATTTGTTTTTTGTGCATCAATAAATCCTTATTTTTAATAGTTTTGAGTTAATTCAAAAGTTTCATGATACTTGTTCTGTTGCATGAGTGCATAAGCAGTTTCTCTACAACAATTTATCTTGTTTTTGTATTTTACGAAAATTATGAGATGTACCATTGAAGTATTATAACGATTTTCATGTCTTTGTTTTTCTATAGTTATATTTCCTTTTGGTGTAACTTTATTTATTGTATGTTCTGCTTTATTTTCTATTGTTTATTATTTAATTTTTATCTGCATTATTCCACTTCTTGACAGAAAGAAACTGTGACATCAGTTCACTGTTCTTGTGCATGTATATATCCTCTATCAATGTCTTATTACAAGACGGTGTCAATATCTTGGCTGTTAATTGTGGTTCTCCTAGTGCATGTCCATATCCTTGGCCATTGAAACTTGTAAGTTTGGGCCAACATTTTTTTACTCTCTTTCTCTCTCATGGATTATTGTCATTGCAATTTTATTGCATTTATGGAGAAAGAATGCAGAAGCTACATTAGATGTCTTTTTTCTGATCTCTTTAGGCTACTGCAGTTAACACTTCTCCAAGAGGGAAGAAGCTGACCCAATTAGCCAACTCAAGGGTTTGGAATTGGTTTCAGGGCTACCCTACTGGAGGCTTATATCTCCTTAATAAGTTTGTTCTCAGAACATATGGTATCTAACAAATTTTAATTTTATATCTCCTTAATAAGTTTGTTCTCAGAACATATGGTATCTAACAAATTTTAATTTTGGGAATGATTAGATTTTTAACTTTACATTTTTTATTGTGAAGTGTCATGGCTCAATATGATGTTTTAATTTGTTATGTATTCCTCTATTTCAACTATGTATAAAAAAAAAGAATCATATTTTTCAGCTGTAAAGCAAATTATATCAAATCAATGGAGTATATAGGGCAGGAGGGTCAGGCTTTGGTTGGCTAATTATATTGGTCCTTGTGTTCTATATCAAGCCTTCTAATAATTACCTCATTTCTTATTATTTGATTATTTGATCTATATTTTTTTGTCCCCTTTTTCAATTCATACAATAAAGTTTAGAGAATTTATGACAATTTGTCGTTTCTTTATCTCGTTCTATAATTCCTAGCCAATGATAGCGCAATTGTCACGACTTTGTTCTTAGCCAATGATGGCGCAACGCCCACGCGCAAAGCGTGTGGAGGTCTAACTAGTAATGAATAAAAGATCTTAAATAATGGTTCAGGTTTATTGGGTTAAGTGGATGGCAGGTTTGGAATTTAAATTTTTTCTTAGAGTTAGACTTAAAATGGTTAAATTAGATCCAACATCCAGTTAGATCCGACTTGAAACATATAATCTTATTATAGAGTGTAAGTCCAAATCAGTTGGGATTTGTCCACCCCCATCTTCAAGTATTAATCATTTTTGTCTATTTGTATATTTTGCATTTAAATTTTGAAGTGTTTTAACTTTAGTTTCAAATATCAATTTTCAAAAAAATTAAAATTTTTAAATTCTCTTTTCAAAAATTTTCAATCAAAATTTATATTTGAATATAAAATCCTATAGGAAAAAAAAAATTAAAAAATTTGAAACTTGACATAAAAATAATAACCATTTATATGGGACTACTTGTTACAACTATTTATTTTTTTTGTGGAAATCTGTACCAAAATATTTACTGTAATTTTTACTTATAGCTTAACTAAAAATAAATATTGATTATTAAAAAGCAAAGAGAGATATACTTTTAATTTTTACTTACTAATTATTAACTGCACCAAATAAGTCAATATCAACTAGATAATCGTTCCCAAATGCTACTAATTGAAATGGCATGTGAGACAAAAGGAAACAAGTGATTGGAACAAGGGAGAAAGAGGTGTTATAGTTCGAGACATTAAACAAAAATAGAATTTCCAGAAGAAAAAAAAAAAGAAAAAAAAAATGAAGAAGTTAACTATAATGCAGCATCAACCACCAAGAAATTATTATTAGATCTAAAGATTATTTGTAAGTAATTGACATATATGCTCACAACTACAAGCTACTTGTTAAAGAAGCTTGAAATAAAAGAACAGAATCCCAAGTCCTGAAAATATACCACTGTTGATAATTTAAGAAAGTCGTGAAAACAAAAGGGCAGCTAAGAATGATAAGATAACAGAATGCATTTCAGAAACCCTCTGCAAGCTTTAAAGTCTCTGCCTCTGCAAGCTTTACGCTGTGTTTGGTTGGGAGTTTTGGGAAGGGAAATGGAAAGGGAAATGGAAATGAAAGGAAAAGGAGAAAGAATTAATAGAATTCCAAATCCCAACTATGTTTGGTTGTGTTGGTTATAAAATAGAATTGATGTCCTAAAAGGTATCCTATTTCTTTATTTATTTCTCACCCCATTTCTTTTCCCATATATTTTTTATTATAACCAAACATAAATAGGATTACATTTCTCATTCCTTTTTCAAATCTCACCTCAAAAACTCCAACCAAACACAGCATTAAAGTCTCTGCAAGAGACTTGTGTGGAACAAGTTTCATCGTGCCTCACGGATGCCTTCATGACGAAGATTATTTTGAACATGTAAACTTCAAGCTTCAATCCTAAGATTTTCATGTAATTTACTTTAGAACCAGAGACGAGTTTTAAAGTATAGACAATGATGCACTCATGACCATACGACACCATGGCGTTGGGAAACATGATTGGCAACCCGACAAACCAGTAGTGCTACTCCTACCCTCCATCACTACTCACAACCAAAATGGACTTATTTAAAAAGGCAATGAGAGAGTTTAGCATCAAACACTTGAGAGATGCATGTACAGTGTACTTCAAAGAAACATGGCATCAAAGCACTCATAGTCGTCAACTTTCACATTCCCAAATAGCTTGTCTATAAAAGAGACCTTTATACTTCAACCATGTAAGTAGGCATAAATCTATAACACAAGATACTTGATACTTGAAACCATACAAGTAGATATTTGTCAAAAAAGTAGATAAAAATAAAAACAAAAGCACAATTCACATCTCAAAAATACTCTCTTTTATTAAGTTAATGAATATTTCCGACAATATTAATTTACATAAACTAAGTTCAACTATTTTCCAAAATTGCTACAGAAATTTTATTTCTGTCTCGTGTTGTATATATATCTGTCGTATATGTATTGCACGATTCATTTAATTTAATATACCTATCGATAACAATATGGATTTACCTCTAAAAAAGTATCATATCATGAATTATAAGATACTGATGACACTTTCATTCTCAGCAGGAGATGAGCTTGCAACCAAAAGAAAAAACCCATAATCATTTCTTCACTTTCATGTTGCCTCGAGGGTTTACAGGTCTGTGGACACAGTTGAACAAGGGCTCATCTGCAGATACTCCACTTGAAGAAGAGATTGCAAGATGAACCATGAATATGAAACATAAAAAATAAAGAACCATAGCTGGAAACAACGAAGGAGCCTTACATTCTGTCTTGTATAAAATTTGAATCTCTTCAAAAGAATCAAATTCTTGTAGAGTTCGATCCTGAAGCCTCCACTTGTCGAACTTTCTGTTGGAAATGGTAGAAAAATTCTGGGTAAAACCAGAATTTTTTCTCAAGTTTGGTCTATTTTTTAGGTGGGCCCCGAGTGTCGATTTACTCGGGTCAAAGTGGTAACACGTTCTATGCCGCGTTGTGATTCACGTGGTATATTTGGTTGCTCAAAACTATTACCGAGTGAATGGGAAATTGAAGCCAAAGTGTGCTCTATGGAAATGGAGTTTTGATGGAAATTCCTTAAGGTTGTAAATTGGCTTGTCCCACATTGGTTTGGTGGGAAGTTTTGAAAGGGTTTATAAGGCTTGGGTGAGATACTTGGGGGTGTGCCCCAACTGTGACAAGAATAACATCCATTCGCATGCTTATTTCTATAGCAGCGTTGTTTAATTTAGAAATACATCAAATGGATGTTAAGACAGCTCT
>NW_021025248.1:91772-121636 GCF_004153795.1 Camellia sinensis
CCTTAAGTGTGTGAATGTATAGCATGACATTTTTGCATTGATTTGGTGATTTGGAACCATCCACCATGTCATTTCAGTCCCATTTGCATGCCTATATGTTTACCTTGAATGCCTCCTTAATGCTTTGAAAGCTTGTGTAGCATGTTCCATGTTTTGGCCATTGTGCATGCTTTGAAATTGAGCCACTTAGATGCCATCTAGGGAGTTCCCTTTGCATGGTCTAGGTCTGTCTTGAACCTATCTTAAGCCCTCTTAGCCTTGTGAGGCTTGGTTGGCTTAGCCATGGTTCAAGTCCCCTTGACTTGCTTCAAGTACTTGGACCATTTGCATGCTAATGTTTAGCCTATCTTGTTGCTTGGTTTGACACCATCCTAACATGATTTTCAATGCTTACTTTGTATGCCATTAGTCCACATTATGCCTCTTCCAATTGTGTTTGAGAGTTGCCTCATTTGTGCCTAAGCATTTGGGCCTTAACATGTGCATGTGTGTATGTGTATTTTGGTCCCTTGTTTTGGTCATTTTAGCCACTGTTTTGGGCCTTATTAGAGCTGCCTAAATCATGTCTAAGTCCATCTTGCAATTAGTTGGCATTGCTACATGTGTGCTGTATGCTTGCATAAGTGCCTTGCCATGCCGTGTTGCATCCTTAGCTTGTATGCCTAGGTTGCGTTGCATCTTGCATGCATGCATTGTTCCTTGACTTAGTGATAGGAATTGGGCCTTGATTTGTTTGATTGGTTTGCATTTCATTTGACATGAAAGTTGCACACTTGACTCCTTGGGCCACCATGCATGGAAATGCGTGATTGGTGGTCCGAGAATCGAGACACATGCCCTTTCGAGTCACAAACATGACAAGGGACATGATTGGTGCATATATGCCTTGAATTGTGCTGCCATGCTTTGCCTTGCCTTCTGTTGCTGTCAATTGCAGATTCTGCAGGAACACTTTGCCAACCGGCAGTGTCAAGTGTCGACTGGCAACCCTTTCTCTGCCGATAGCTTCATCAATGGCCGGTGGCCACATCCCACTGCCGGTGGCAATTCCATTCAGCCGGTGGCACTCCTCAATGTCCAGAGAGGCAGTCCTGAGGTTTTGGCAGCCTCCAGAGGAGTAAAGGAAGGAAAACAGAGGCAGCCTATGTATGGCGGTGCATTTCCAAGCAGGACCGAGCGTGCATTGCATCTGGCTTTCCTCCCGAGGCGCTTTACTGCTTTTCTTAGCTTAAGTTAATTTGCTTAGCTGATTAGGCAATTTGTAATATTTAATTAGCTTGCGTAGTTAATTAATTTGTATTATTTATTTGGTCCCTCCGAGCGAGGGCAAGTCTGTAATAAGTGTGTGTGAGTGGTGTGTATGTCCTCCAATCCCCACTTCTTTCTTCCCTTTTACGTACCTGCTTTGATGGTTAGTATTAGGGCATGTTTAATTTAGCATACCTTATGCTATGCATGCGTGCATTCATGCATTTGTATTGCATGCATTAGGCTCGGTACATCACGCTAACTGCATTTGTACTTCAATTCACAAGTTGAATATGTGATAGTTGATCGCATTTCATATGCCATGTTTAGGTTAGCCGAGCCTGTCTGGATTGCATTTTTGCATGCGATGCATTAGCCATTCTTAACATGAACTAGGACATGCATGTTTGCTAACTAGTTTACTGTTTTGGCACGGAGTACGATGTAAGTATTTATGTTTTAGCATCCCGCATGCGTGTGACTGTTGCCATGACAGTATGCTTGCCATGCGGCTAAATGCTTATATGATAAACTGTTCGAATGCCTGTGGGTGAAGGTTGGATTGTTTGAGTTGGAAAAACTCATTGAAATCCGTGTTTTAGTCTACTTACGAGTAGCAAATCCCAAAGCGCTTTTCAAAGCAAACGGATATGCAATGCTTGTTTCCAAATTAGGCAATCTAGTCTATACTTGTTTGCCGTGCGCATAATATAGTAATTCTAGGCTAATAACCGGAATAAGAACACATAACGTTTTCCAAATCAGATATCACGGTTAGTAGAGGCCGGTCTTCGGTTTTCGTATGTGATATATGTATCTGTGTGTAGCTGGTTCCCATACTATGCTTTCCTTAAGTAATATATTACTTATCCGTGTGCATTTCAGTATTGCATATGTGTTCGACAAACATAATAATATATCATAAACACAACGACAAGTAATGCATGGCCTTTTGGCACCGAGTCAGGGTTTCCTAAATTCCCCCATTTTAAAATATTTAGGTGGCGACTCTGTATCTGGCAAAGCAGTCCATGTTTGGCACTACTTTTTCAAAAATCTGTTTCTCAAAACGATTTGCCAGATTTGGACTCTTTGGTTCAGATTAAGAACCGTGACACAAATCGAGTCCGAACTGTAGCGGGGGCCCCTCGCGGGCGCGTCTACACGTTGGAAGACATGCATATTATTACATTTTGCTCTCATGAAGGAGAGTCCGAATGAATAAGAGCTAACTAACTAGTAACTAATTAGGGCTAAGCTAATTAAGCTAATTATTACAAACCAAAGGAAAAGCTAAACTAATTAACTAATTATTACAACACTTGAACGAATTAACTAATAAGCTAACTAATTAAATTACAACACAAGTGTAAGCAAACTAAGCAATTAAAGCCTATAACTACACTGCCACTACTTCGCCTCGGGAAGTGGAAGATGCGCATGCTCGGTTTCCGCCCGAAAAGACCTTCGTTTTGCTCTCGAAAGCCTCTGTTTGCAGAGCTGAACATTTCCAAAACCAATTTACTCAACCTTACCAAATTCTGCTAAAGTTTACATTAGTGGTCAGCCGGCCATGGATGAATGCTGCCGGCTACCTGCCGGCCAAGAAGGTGGACTGCTGGCCATCTATAGTGCACTGCCGGCTATGGATGGTGGCCTGGCGGTCACTGATACACTGGATCACTATGTTGCAACAAACTACAAACAGAGCAAAAAGAGGGTTTTTCCAAGGATTGTCTGCACAATTCACATTTCCTTTTCATGGACAAATCCAAGAAGTTGTGAACTTAAACCACAAACCACCAATCTAAGCAATTTCATTGCATGATGGCTTGTGATTTAGGGTGTGCAAGCTCAATGAATGCAATACAAAACACTCAAGAACCACCACCCTATCATGCATGATCAAGGGCAATGGAGACCTAAGAAACTTGAGACATTTCATCACTTTGAGTATGAAATGTCCCAATTTTCCCTGTGTTCAATTAACATCCGGTTGAACACACAACAAACAAGTTATTATCTTGCTTAATTTTAGTTCCAAGTTATTAGTTACTCATTTTAACTTACCAACCATTGCTTAGTCCAATTAAGTCCAAAAGGTGAGTTAGAGTCTTCTAATGGAAAGAAGGCTCAGAAAACAAGTTGATTTGGGTATGAAATAACTCACATACCATTGGTGATGAACCCCCAAAGGGATTAAACCATTAAGTATGAATCCTCAATTCCACACTTAGGCAAAGAAATGACTTGAAACAACTTTCAAAGCAAAAAGAAAAACCAAGAAAGGAGGGAGGTTGTAATGGTGATTAGTGCTGAAATGAAGTACAAAACAACACCAAAGCATGAAATCAACTCAAACAAGAGGTGTTTAATGGCCTAAAACACCAAGCTTGTAAGGACTATTACACTACAACCATGCAAAACAAGACTCAACTGACCCAAATAGCCCAAAACAGAGCTAAAGCAATCTAAAACAAGGGCAAATACATGCTAGAATATAGCTACAAAAAGCTAGAAAAACATGCTAACACATGGAGCTAACTAGGCTAGCAAACAAGACACAAGGAGGGGAGGCGAACCCCTCCAATTTTAGACTTCAAAACATGTTTTTTGCCACTGAAAATACTCTGAAATTCAGTGGTTAAAAGGCCAAAAAAAGTTAGTTTGAAAGTGGGGAACAAAGGTGCAAAAGCCTTAAGAGTAAGGAATAAAGAAGGTGAGACACCCCCTAACCTTAAATGACTTAAAACACCAATGTCAGCCTATTAAAATAGAGGTTTTTATAGGTCAAAAATAGCCCAAAAATAGTAGAAAAAGATAGGAAAATAGGTGTACTAAAACAAGTTAAAAGACAAGTGTTATACCTCTTGAAGCCAAGCACAACTTTAGGCACTAGTACAAGCCAAAACTACCTTCAAGAGCTCCAACAAGACCTCAAGGCCCCATTTGTTTGGGGTTATAGGGAGGGGATTGGGTTTGATAGCGAGGTGGGACTACTATATGGAGTGTTTGTTTTGAGAGATGGGGAGGGAACTCCTAATCCATTGGTATTAGTAAAGGCCTTGGAATGGGGATTGGGAAGGAGGAGGTAGAGATGGTATTAGAAAATTAGTGAGGGGATTAGAAATTTTTTTATTTTTTTTATTTTTTATATATTGGGAATTTTTTTTAAAATATTAATGTTTAATTTTTTATATTTTTTATTTGTTTTATTATTTTATATAAAAATAATTTAACAATTCCTACACTAACAACTATCATCAAAACAAATACAATTTTACTTAATCCCCTCACTATCAATCTCCTCACTAAATATCCCCTCACTATTAATTCCCTCCATTCTACCTCTGAAAACAAACGGGGCCCAAGGGACCTTAGCTCAAAAGTGATCAATTTTGGTTAAGGACGTGTGTACAAAAGGGTGGTATAACTAGGCAAGCAGGCACAAAATTGCAAGAGAGAGATAGAGAGAAATCTAGAGAGAGAGAGAGAGAGAGAGAGAGAGAGAGAGAATTTTTGAGTTTGAAATCTTCTAACCTTAAAACATGAGAGAGGGACTCCCTATATATAGAAAATATGAATTATATACAAGGAGATCCAGCCCTCCACGTGTGGATAGATACAAGCATTGTGTAAATAGTTAGCACAATTGGCACAAAATATCTACAAAAAACACTAGTGGCTGACCAGCCATCAGTGACGGCGACATGGCATCATTGATGGACGGCAAGGCACATCAATGGCTGGCAGACCAAAAGCTCTGGCCGACAGCCTTCACAGATGGTCGGTAGGCCACCAGAGACTGCGGGAGGGAAAGACCAAGACATGGTCAAAAAATGAGACAAAATGGAAGCAGGGTTTGAAAGGCTCAAACCTGTGGCGTTCCGCTGAGGACTTCGAGCACTCGGCGAGCAATCAGATTTGTCATCGGATGTACTTGTAAGAACATCCAAGTCTTGAAGGGCCGTAAAAAATGGGATGTCTATAGTTGCCCCTATTTGACAGAACTCGGAGTCATGAAATGACGTGAGTGAATGTCAAAGCCCAGAGACGACCCATTTTGACAAGGTCGTAAGACTTGGACAAACAATCAAGACAGAAAACAAAATGGTGACGCCCGCAGGCTGCCTACGTATCCCTTTGCAAGGAATCAAACCAGCGTAGTTTTGGGGCAAAATGCAAATGATATGCATGATGAGAGAACATAACTTATGATCATGCAATGAGGCTGCGCAATGAAACATTAAAATGCAAATGCTATGCAAAGAAATACCACAGTTAAACAAACTGAAACAAGGCACAACAATTCCAATCACAAAAAAAAAACTATGCGCCACGTGCGAAAAACACAAGCCAAACTGCATTTCATGCAGAAAGGATGTAAGAAAATATGCAAGCTTAACTATGCGACATGCATGGAAGGCGAAAGGGCAATGTAACTGTCGGGCACACCCGAGGTCTCAACCAAGATCCTAAAGTGTCTCACGCGGAAGGAGACAAAAAGATGGTGCGAACACCAAGCACACTCAAATGTTTTTAACTAAAACAATCCTAACGCGTCTCACGTGAGAGGAGAAAAGGTGGTGTGAACACCTGGACGCACCCGAATGTTTTTAACCGAAGGTGGTGTGAACATCGGGACACACCCGAATGTTTTTTACTGAAAAGGGTGGTGTGAACACCAGGACGCACCCGAATGTTTTGTACCGAAACAATCCTAACGCATCTCACGTGAGAGGAGAAAAGGTGGTGTGAACACTGGGATGCACCCGAATATTTTTAACTAAAAAGGGCGGTGTGAACACCGAGATGCACCCGAATGTTTTTAACCGAAGGTGGTGTGAACACCGGGACACACCCGAATGTTTTTAACTGAAACAATCCTAACGTGTCTCACGCGAGAGGAGAAAAGGTGGTGTGAACACTGGGATGCACCCAAATGTTTTTAACCGAAACAATCCTAACGCGTCTCATGCGAAAGGAGAAAAGGTGGTTTGAACACCAGGACGCACCCGAATGTTTTCAACCAAAATAATCCTAACGCGTTCACGTGAGAGGAGAAAAGGTGAAAATGATGCGATTCGAAAGGCACGAATGATTTAACCTAGAACTCCTCTGAATGAACCGTACATGCAATATCGTGCATGTGAAGGAAAGAGACTTAACAAATGCGTCATAGTAAGAATGCGTGTTCTATGCAATACATACAACCGAGACACAATGTTAATGGCATGTTCTATGTGAGAAACAAAAGCATAAGCATATTCTATCCATGATTGGTAACAGGAGCATATTCTAACAAGAGCATATTCTATGCATAAAAGTGGAAGCACGTTCCATGCAACAACGAATAAGAAATGCATAATGAGCACACAATTCCCGTGAGATGCACATATTACAACAACATATATGAGATGCATATTCTATGCCCCAAAGTGAAGTACACGTTCCATGCAACAACAAATAGGACATGCACATTCTATGTAAGATATCAGAGCATGATTTGACAAGAACAAACTCAAAGGCAACTTCCAATTCACGTCTCGGAAAAATTACAATGTGTTTAAAGGATACACCACGTTCATGTTGGCAAGCGACGAACATCGCATGCCGAAAACACAGTTTTGAGCTTCCACAGAGGCATTCTGAACTTAACAGTGAACAATCTCTTCAAATTTTGGAAACTAAGGACACAAAACAACATCAAGCACCCTAAGAGAGCTGTTGGCCACCTACCGGCCATGAGAGAGTGTCGCTGGCCAGGTGCTGGCCAACAATGGTCCTTGCCGACCATCGATGATCCTTGCCGGCCATTGATGGTAGATTGAGGGCAAATTGGGCAATTCGGCTCGGGCCTTTAAGTATGAGCCACTAGGGCTCATTTCCTCACTTCCCCTTGTCTGAAAATCATCTTCCTTTCTCTTTAGGCCCTTATTCTCTCTAGATTTGCCCTTTCTACGTGTTTTCCAACACCCTACGTGAAGTTGATTTGCTAAATCCCCTTTGTTCTCTTCACTTTGAACCGATTGAAACTTGATTTCGGCGCTTCTTTCCTTATTTCCACCATTCTAGGCTCACTACCCTCGAGTTTCTCTCGAGTTTTGTGCACTTTCCCCGGCTTTGACTTTTTCCTCTATTTTCTCTCTCCTAGGGTTTGACTTTTTCCAAGTTTACATTTTTTCTTCACTTTTCACCTATCTCGCAACTATTTTTAGATGGCAGATGAGATTTCTCATGATGGGGCTCCTCCTGAGGTTCCCCCAATAGTTCCACCTATGCCAGAGGTAGAGTAGCTGATAGCTGATCTTGAGGCTGACTTAAAGGCAGAGTTTGAGCCCGAGGCCGAGCCAGAGCCACTACCACTGTGGGTACGACCTTTCGATCCAGTGAGTTATCACCCACAAACACACATATGCCCACTTCCTGAGGCATCAGACGCTTCATCGAGTTTGCCCGTGGCGTGCCAAAAGACCTTTGTTAAGGGAGCCAGAGTCTCACTTGTCGACCATTGCCGTTAAGGTAAGAACTCTATTTTTATGTATTTCTACTTCATGTATTCCAGCCTTTAGTTACTTGCAATTCTTGCACTGCTTGTATTCGGATTCACCTTATTGCATTTCATACACTGCCTTGTATCTGATGCATTGCCTTTATCTGACTGCATTTCATGCACTGCCCTCATCTGGCCATGCATTGCTTTCATCTGATTGCATTTCATGCACTGCCCTCATCTGATGCATTTTAGATATACTGCCTTATACCTGATGCATTGTCTTCATCTGATTGCATTGTCTTCTGCCACAGGGCGAGTCTTGCGCCTTCAGAGGCTATGGTACTATGACTGCTAGAGACTAGTATGACGAGCTCCTAACTAGAGTTCGAGACATCATCGACGAGGCAGGCTTCGGCCTCTTTTGCTCTGGCTTGAGTCGGCTTGTCGCGAGTTGTCCCCTCCTGGGAGCACTGGTGGAGAGGTAGTGGGATACCACCAACTCTTTTCACTTTTCCACCGTAGGGGAGATGACGATGACTCCTTACGACTTTTCCATGATCATCGGCTTAGACGTAGGAGGTGATCCGATCCTTATTGACACATATATGAAGGAGTGGGAGGCAGCTTGGTTCGAGCTGTTGAGGGCATACCCACCCATATACCAGACGGGGATGGTGAGATATACTTGGTTCGCAAAACGATTCAGAGGGACCGAGCCCAAGATGATAGAGGAGACCGAGTAGTATGCCAGGGGCTTCCTGATGTTCTTCTTCGGTACCACCCTGTTTTCGAACAGGTGGAATACCGTTGGCCTATATTTGCTGAGTGCTCTGGTGACCCTTCCTCGGGTTCGTTTCTATGACTAGGGCGGAGTTGGCCTCACCACGCTGTATGGATATATGAGCTCCACTTCCTGTCTGCGGGGAGACTTGATTGGAGGCTACTGGCGAGCCTGGGAGGTACACATCTCAGTTCTCTTTTCGTACTTTATGTTTACTTTAAAGTTTCTACTTTACATCTATTTCAATACATGCTTTCTGCATCACTTTTCTGTATCTGCTCAAATACTGTTCATATACTGTGCTTTCTGCTTTGCACTTTCTGCATCTGCTCAAAAACTGTATTGATCACATACTACTACATTTTCCCTATAGCTATGGATATACGTATACTTCCCAACCCTCGCCTCAGAGTCTGTAGTGGAGCTTCCGTTGACGGTACCCTACTCGCGGATATACGACGGTCAGCTTCGCCGTAGGACTCGCGAGCCTTTCACATTCTTCAGGTGGTACTTCGACACAGTAGGCGCCCATGAGGTAATCCAAAACACAGTCATTTCATTTTTGTTTTGAAACTATTCTACTTTATGCATTTAGCAACTGATAACAACTAATAATCTATACAACTTCTGTTTACAGATCATGTGGCAGCCTTGGGCCTTGATGCCAAGAGGGGTCTGGGGTCAGTTTGTCGGCGCTTGGGCCGTCTCCTACTATCACATTCTGCTTGAGGGTCTGGTCTGCTGGGCCTGGTTCTTGGGTGAGCACTTTCTGCACCAAATTATGGGTGTGCCGGACCCGATCGTCCCGATGACGCCACCAGAGTCCATGCGGTCCACAGAGAGCCTATCAGTTGAGGAGGTCATCCAGTTCATGGTGGGCATCGACGTCGACTTCTTTCGAGCAGAGGGCGACCATGCGGATTTCATCTTGACACACTTGATGCCACCCTTGATGGGTGTTCGTGGAGATAAGGAGGCGGGGGCTCCTGCTGTGAGAGCAAGGCGTAGAGTGACCTAGGCGAGGTGGGCCCGAGCTAGAGGGGCTTGCCGAGCGGGGCGAAAGGCTGATTGGCCAGAGCTCCCCACTATGTTGACTTGTTGGTGACACTCAGGGGAGGCCTACCAGGTTCTGATTGAGCCCGCAGCAGCTGGTCATGAGCTTGTCGGGATCTGAGGCCCGACTCCGATATGAGCCATACTTTAGCACTTGCACTCCATATGTTATTTCAGATATATCTATGGCAGATACTAATCATTCAAATACATTTGTACGCACCGATCGAGTATACAGGAGGTGCCCTCGAGCTGATAGCCTCGCTGATGCTGCTCAGCCTCTACGGTGTTCAAGAAATTTCTTTAGTTTTCCATTCCGAGCATCAACTTTCCACTGACACGCTGACACTTACATTGAAAATTTCCCAAATTGCACTGATACATTGCATTGATAGACCACATCTGGCACACTGCACTTGCATACTGTATTCACACACTGTATCTGACTTCTGCATATACTCATTCTGCATGCTATGCTTGCATTTGATACACATGCTGTAACTGATATGAAACAACTGTCCTTTCAGATCCCACCCATGCCGATGGCACTTGCGGGAGCTGCAGCACCTGCTCCAGTAGTACCTCCTCCAACAGCAGGGAGGAGAGGGACAGATTCCGGCACGCGGCCGAGGCAGAGCTAGAGGCACCCAAGACGGGAGTAGCCCTTCAGAGCCCATTCTAAGTGATGATGATGTTGAGGCAAGCGACTCTGAGGAGGCAGCGAGTCAGCATTCAGAGTCATTTGAGAGTGGAGATGATGACGCCGACTCGGGTTCCGAGAGCGGGGGCAATGCTAAGGTGAGCTCCGAGGCGGAGAGCGGAGATGACTCTGGTTCAGACTTTGGTCCAAATTTAGATAGTAATGCCGACGGAGACACTGCCCCAGAGTCCTCTCCTCCGAGGAAGAGGACGAAGAGGGCTTCTCGGGCCTGAGGCATCCAGCGATGATTTATGTATTTTTTCTTAGTTTCTTTTTTGTTTATAGTTTTAGCACATTGTACAGCTTCGGACATGTTTTATTTGCTTTAAAAACTTGTACTGCTCTTTTGTAAAACCAAACATGATCAGAATGAAAACCAATTTTTATTTGAAAAAGTGTTGTATTTTGCATTATGAGCATCGCATTGCATGAAAATGAGGTTGAACTTGATACTGATAACTGATAATTGAATACTTGTATTGACACAACAGTCTTAATTGGGTAATGAACCGACCAACAACTGAAACGACAACAATATACAACTCGCTAAACAACACAACAACAACTCAATAAACAACGCGACAACAACTCGATAAACAGAACAACATACAACTTGATGAGCAAAACAAAATGAATAAAACTCAACAAATATGCTAAAGCCTAAAAGGACTCAAAACAAGACTCTAAAATGCATAAAGAACAGAACAAAACACATGATTTCAGGACTTTCCAGCACAAAGGAGGACAGCAGGCTAGAGTGGGAGACTGCCAGCCATGAGTGGTGATTGTCGGCCATGTGAGGTGGCCTGCCAGCCACCAATGCCCTTTGCTGGCCACAAATGGGGCTTGCCGGCCATCAATGTGTAGGTCCTCCAAATTGTTGACACTTGGCTTCCACTCACTGCCTTATCTTCTACAAAAGGTTGGACTTCGTAGTTTCTTCATTTCAGCTGCAAATTCTTCACAAATAGAGCCATTTTCCACCGAAAACTCTCGAATTAGATTGCGACTTTGGATGGCTCGAAAAAGGTGAATTTCCGGGGTTTCGGCATAAATGCACTATTCTTGCTGAGCCGTTTTCCGCTTTGTTTTTTGTTCCTTCATGCCGCAGCTAGATGTTGGAACCCAATTACATATGTCTTTAGCTTTGGGGGACAAGAGATATGCCCGACAATCGAAGAATTTCAAGCGCTAATGGAATCCCGGCGCAATGAGGAAATCATACCTCAGCCCTGTTTTGGCCACATCCAAGCTTTGGGACGGATGTGTGGGCTCAATCTTCATGAAGCTCGATCCTTAGTTCACAATGGAGAGCTAGATATTCCCGGCCTGATCCATCGATTTTCTGAAGTTGGCGACCGAGGTAATCTTATTTGGCGGGGTTTTCGACAACACGTCCTTTGCTTGTGCATGTTGGCTCATTTCTTTCTTGCCCCTAGCATTAGCATACCTATCATTTGGCTCATCGAAGTGGCGTAAGGTTTAAAAGAGGGCAAGAGTTGCATTGGCTTGGTGCCGGCTGAGACTTTGATGGGCTTAGACGCCTTCCATCGGCAAGAGAAAAAAAAATTTGCGAGGAGTCCACTACTTCTTTAGGTAATGTTTCCCACCCTCTCTAATATGTGCTTCTCACATCTCTCGGCAATCATGCTCTATTTGAAAGTAGGAAACAAAGGTGCAAAAGCCTTAAGAGAAGGGAATAAATAAGGGTGAGATACCTCCCCAACCTTAAATGACTTAAAACACCAATTTCATTCCATTAAAACAGAGGTTTTTACAGCTCAAAAATAGCCCAAAAACAATAGAAAAAGATAGGAAAACAAGCGTACTAAAACAAGTTAAAAGACAAGTGTTATACCTCTTGAAGCCAAGCACAACTTTAGGCACCAATAAAAGCCACAACTACCTTCAAGAGCTCCAATAAGACCTCAAGGGACCTTAGCTCAAAGGTGATCAATTTTGGTTAAGGATGTGTATACAAAAGAGTGGTATAACTAGGCAAGTAGGCACAAATTTGCAAGAGAGAGAGAAATCTAGAAAGAGAGAGAATTTTTTAGTTTGAAATCTTCTAACCTTAAAACATGGGAGATGGACTCCCTCTATATAGAAAACATGAATTCTATATAAGGAGATCCAGCCCTCCATGTGTGGACAGATGCAAGCATCTGTGCAAACAGCTAGCATAGCTGGCACAAAATATTTGTAGAAAACACTGGTGGCCGGCCGGCCGACCATCAGTGATGGCCGACAAGGCACATCAATGGCCGGAAGACTAGAAGCTCTGGCTGGTGACCTTCACAGATGGCCGACAGGCCACCAGACACTGCGGGAGGGAAAAACCAAGACATGGTCAAAAAATGAGACAAAATGGAAGTAGGGTTTGAAAGGCTCAAACTTGTGGCGTTTCGTTGAGGACTTCGAGCGCTCGGCGAGCAATCAAATTCGTCATCGGATGCACCTACAAGAACATCCAAGTCTTGAAGGGCCATAAAAAATGGGGTGTCTATAGTTTGGTTTCAGTTTTTTGAATTCAGTTTTCTGAAAATTGAGTTTTTTTGTTATTTATTTTTTTGTTTTTAGTGATTATTTTTAAAATTTTAAGCAATTTTTTTTTTTACCTTTTTGGATGCACCTTACTTAGATGTATCTAAATAGTAAAGTGTTTGGAAAAAAATATTTTAAAAAATAATAAATACATAAAAATATGAAAAATGTACAGAATTTTCGTATTTTTTTTGTATTTTTGTATTTTTGGTATTTAGTGAATTTTTTTAAAACAAATTCACAAATATTATACTTTTTAAGTGTATTTATGTTAGATGTGTCTAAAAAAAAATAAAAAATTTCTTAAAATATTTTAGAAAATTTAGTGAAAACAAAAAAATGCGGAAAACGAAAAAATGGAATTTTTTGAAAAGTGAATTCTGAAAACTGAAACCAAACAGATTATTTTTTAAAAAAAAAAATTTGAAAAACTGAATTATTTTTTTTGTGCAAAACTTAAAATTCTATGTCTATAAATGAGCAGGATGATGGAACATTGATGTGTAAAATTGAAAAAAAAATATTTAAAAATGAAAAAACTGATAATATTATCAGTTTTCTAACTGGAAAAAAATGATAATCTTCTCGGTTTTATTGGATAGCTGTGTAACGCCTTGAAATAAATACAATAACCCAATTCCAATATTAATAAATGACAACAATAAGAAGCTAATCATATTCCATTAAGTTCCAATTAAGTTTACAAAAGAATAACATATGCGGATATACATTCAAAAGCCTATCCCTGAATCTTAGCATATGTTATATGATAGAATGAACTTCAAGCAAAATGTTAGAAATTGGGCGCCCATGTGGCATGACCCTTTTCTTAACCTTTTGAATCTTATCCAGATAAGTTTAAATTTGAATTCAAAACCTATTTTGATAACCACTCAGGATATCTATATCTATCATATCAACTGATATGGATAGATGAGATAGATATCTTATATATCTGATATAAGTGATATGGATAGTTTTATTATTATCCCATATATCTGATATAATATGGGATATGGGTGGTTAAGAGAATAATAACGTATGTCGTATGTTTTACCCATATACTGACTCTCTCCCAAAATACAACGATCAAGAGCTATTTTGCACTGTGACTTGCGTGGGTGATATTCATTCTGTAATATCACTCCACTGATGGGTTGATTGATCAGATTCAGGAAGCACGTGATTTACCCACGAGATCCTTTCAATTCAGACTCTGCAAAAAAAGGTATGACCATAATTTTTCATCCGCTGCGTTTTACCTTTGATTTACATTGGTATCGGAGCATGAATTTGGTATTTTCGTGTTTTCTCTAATCATGTGTATATTATGTATATATATATATATGTACACATTATATACATGAATATTAATAAAGGAGGAAGATGTCTTCATTTTTATGTTCATTAAATGTTATTTTTAATGTCATAAATGTTTTTATTGTGAAAAATGGAGTCCGGCAGTACAAAAATTGAACCAGAAAACACCCTGGAAGGCGGAACGTGGGCCTCACGCGCCACCTGACGCCGTGGGTGGCTTCCACACGCCTCCACGCGCTGCCACGCCCTTGCATGCGCCTCCACGCGCCAGGCGCGATTCAGACGCGCTTTCGCGTGTCGTCACGCGCGCGTTAGCGACGGTGTCCAAGTGTGCCGCGTGCCGAGCCGCGCCGTTTTCCTCCGCTGGCTTGGCTGGTTTGGCTGCTGATGCATAAGGCACTATTTGTTTTGTTTTTTAATTCAGAATCGCGTTAAATGGTCATAATTAATTCATTATAGATTTGTTTTATGCGTGGTTAGTACTGTTAGACTCAGAATTAATTTTTTTATATTCTGTAAAATTTTGAAAATTTTACGAAAATAAAAAATATTTTTTCTGTGTTAATAATTCATGTTTTATGCTTTAAAATTCTTCTGGTATTGCATAAATAATTTTTTAGGGTTGAAATTTTTATTGTAGACTTCTGGAAAGTTTTACTATTTACTGGTATTATTGTTTTAGTTTATCAGTTTCTGAATTTTTTATTTCTAATTTTAATGTGTGTTTATTAGTTATTTAAAATTTCAGAAAATTTCAAAAAAATTCCAGAAAATTTCAGAATGATGTACATTTTAATTGTGGCATAATTTGAATATTGTTTCAGTTTATCAGTTTCTGAATTTTTTATTTCTAATTTTATGTGTGTTTATTAGCTATTTAAAATTCCAGAAAATACCAAAAAATTTCTGAAAATTTCAGAAGTGACATAGGGTGTGTTTGGTTTGTGTTTGTAGAGTAGTTTTTGAGATAAAAAGTACGAAAACTTGTTTAGTTTGCCTTTTTTTAGAAATGGTTTTGGAAAATTATTTTGGGGAGAGTTTTAAAAAAAGTGATTGATTTGATGTGTATGAGAGAGAGAGTGATTTTGGAAAGTAGGTAACTGAGAGGGTGATTTATGATCTGGAGTTGGGCCGAGGTAACGGCCGAGCAGGTTGAGAGCCCAATGGTGCATGGGGCCGAGATGACCGACCATCCGCCCAAAGATGGGCTGCCAGAACTTGGGCCGGGCAGAACTTGGGCCGAGTGTGTGTCGCCCAGACCGTAAAGAAACTGCCTGGCAAGGCAGTGCTCGGTTGGACCGAGCTGCTCGATCAATGGATGGCCGAAGCCGAACAAGCTGGGTGACCGGCGCCAGGAAAGGCATGGCCAGCCGAGGTGACTATTTGACCGGCAGAAAGGCCGACCTCAGGAGGAGCCTCGAGCTAAGCTTTGCCGAGATGCCGCCTAGCTCGGTCCTCCTTGGGCTTAGCCAGTGAAGTGCTTGGGTATAAAGCACGGCCCGGCATGGCAACGGATGGAGCAGCTCGGCTGCCGGGCTCCAGCTGTGAAGGCAGGCAGTTGAGATTAGGTGATGTTCAGCAAGGTCTATGCTGACAGATGGGATAGCGGAGCCACGTGTCAGGAGATGACTGGGAGTAGATATGGGGCACAGAGGGTATATAAGCAGGTCTGCGCCCCTCATACGCGACAGATGAACACTTTGTAAGGAATTTCTTACATTCAAACACCTCTCTCTCTCTCTATCCTAAGGTGTGTGCTAACTTGATCGTCGGAGGGTTTTTCCGGCCACACACCGCCGGGTAGCTCACCATTGTTTGTGCGCAGGTGATCGAACATAAACGGAGCTCGGAAGAAAGGAGTACGGGTTTGCCGGAATATTTTCTCCCCGTACAATTGGCGCCGTCTGTGGGAAGTTGACAGACAAAACCTTGTCTTCCAGGTTCATCTGATCGCCGTCCATGGCGAACAACGACGAGTTTCCGTTGTCTGCCATAGATGGAGCTACCCCGGAGTTTACCCGAAGGAGAGAAGGTCCTCTCGCCATCCACGCGCAGGTGATCGAACATAAACGGAGCTCGGAAGAAAGGAGTACGGGTTTGCTGGAATATTTGCTCCCCGTACAATTGGCGCTGTCTGTGGGAAGTTGACAGACAAAACCTTGTCTTCCAGGTTCATCTGATCGCCGTCCATGGCGAACAACGACGAGTTTCCGTTGTCTGCCATAGATGGAGCTACCCTAGAGTTTACCCGAAGGAGAGAAGGTCCTCTCGCCATCCATCCAATGGCGGACTTGGGGACGCACCGGAGGACAGTCAGGAGACGCGCGGGACAAGCGCGGAAGAAGTCACGGACATTCACGGAGTCCAGACGGTCACCGGCGGAGGAGAGACTCACACGCCAGGCGACTGGAAAGTAAGTTGAGAGATCAAGATGCGGTCATCTGGCGAATGGCGGCAGAGATGGAGGATCTCAAGCGGCATGTCAAAGGCAAGGGTGTAGTTGGAGTGGGAGACCACAGTGAGCACACCCCATCCCGCCGTTCAGGCGGTCAGAGTCAGCGACGTACTCAGTCCATATCCATTACCAGAAGTTACCAGGTTGGTGATTCCGACGCGGGTGCAGAGAAGTCTAGCGCGCAAGACAGCACATATAAGCCCTCACGTCCGGAGACGACGTCGAGGTACTCTTACTCTGCTCAGTCAAAGGATTTACGGGTGGTCTTAAAGGAGCGGGCTCGCCGGCGCGAAGCTCAGAGAATACTTGCCTTCCAGCGGCTATCCTACGGGGTTCACGCCAGCGAGGAGGTCGGAATGCCTCCATCCCGACAAGCAGTGCCACTTTTCGAAGATACGGACTTGGCTAGGCTGAGTGCCACCCCTTTTTCCTTGGATATAGAAACAACACTGCTTCCGGTAGGCTTCCACCAGCCTAAGTTCACACTTTACGACGGAAAATCTGATCCATACATGCATGTGAGCCACTTCCGACAGGTTATGGCCGGACATAGGCGCAATGACGGACTTATGTGCCTAATCTTCCCGTCAAGTTTAGGCGAGTTGGGCTTAAAGTGGTTCGAGAGGTTGCCGGAAGGGAGCATACAAAGGTGGCACCAGTTGGCCGAAGCCTTTGTGACGCGCTTTAAAACCAACACAAAAACACCAAAGGAAGTCGATCACTTGCTAAGTGTCAAGATGGAACCGACCAACACATTGAAGGTATACAACTCAAGGTACTGGGAAACCTTCAACGAGATCTTGGACTGCCCGGTCAACCTTGCAATCACGCAATACAAGCGTGGTCTCCCGGTCGGACATAGACTGCGGGACTCGCTTACCATGCACCAGCCGACCTCCATGGGCCAGCTCATGCAACGCATCAATGAGCACATCCGAGTAGAGGATGATGCGTCAGCTTCCACCGTGAAGGCCACTCCAGTCGGAACAGACAAGAAGACAGCAGGCAAAGTGCACGCAGTTGGGCAAGAGTCCAGCCGCTCAAGTGACCGCGCAGAGGAATCGGATCGTGGCTCGAATCGTAAAAACCGGGGTAGAGGACGTCGGAATGACCGGGATGACTACCCCCGAGATGATGTAGCGGACGCAAACAGAAGGCTGAAGGCAAGAACGGGCATAACCACGGTCTTCAAGATTCCAATATATCGCATACTTAGTGAAATCCAAGACGAGGAGTATGTCCGATTTCCTGCTAAGTTAGGCGATGGACAAAAGGGCTACAATCCGCGGTATCGTTGTACGTTCCACCGGGAGAGAGGCCACCGAACTGAGGACTATTTGCCTTTGAGGCAACACTTAGAAGAGCTGGTCGCAGCCGGGCACCTGGACCTTTACATTGACGGCGGTGTGAAGCCGAATCCGGCTCCGGTCGATCCCAGGGGATAGGATGACCGAGATGCACCACCACAGGGAGTTATTAATGTCATCCACGGCATCGTAGAACCGGAGCGTGTTTGCGAACTCTGGGGCATGATAAAGAAGGCAGAACATATGAGGGAAGTTTTGTCAGTACAGCCTACCATAAAAAGGGGGAAGACTGAAGAAAAGGATGTGATCAGTTTCTCCTCAAGGGATTTAGAGCGTATCCAGATGCCGCACAACGATGCCCTGGTAGTAACTCTACGCGTCAAAGAATTTGATGTTAGACGGATCTTGATCGATCAGGGAAGCTCGGTCGAGATCATGTACTATGACGCGTTCAAACAGCTCAAACTCCGTGAGACAAACCTGGCTCCGGCTACTTCGCCACTGGTTGGATTCAACTCGCAACCGGAATGGCCCTTGGGAAAGATTATCCTACCAGTCAAAGCTGGATCCGTGGTCAAGCAAGTGGAGTTTTGAGTGCTACAAGTGCCTTCGACGTACAACCTTATCCTTGGAAGAGGATGGCTTCACGCTATGCAAGCCGTGGCGTCGACCTACCACCAAGTGATGAGATTCCCCTCGGCTATGGGGGCAACCGAGGAGATTTGGGGCGATTAGCTCATGTCCAAGCAGTGCTTCGTGGCGGTCAACGGGAGCCGGGCTGCCAAAGGATTCGTTCAAATGATTGAGGGACCGGGGGACCAGGGTGTCTTGGACGACGTGGGTACCAAGGCCGATAACAAGGCAGTTAAGGAATTGGTTGAGGTGAGAATTGACACCGAACAGCCGGACAAGTTCTTCTTGCTCGGTTCAAGTCTCACGGCCGTAGAGAGAACCGAGATGGTTGAGTTTCTGATGGCCAACATCGAGGTCTTCGCATGGTCGCCTTACGACATGCCTGGCCTCGACCCAAGTTTTATGTGCCATCACCTCAATGTCTTCCCTGGAGCAAAGCCAGTCATCCAGCGAACAAGGAGATCGGCACTGTACCACGCCGAGGTAGTTGCAGAGGAGGTGAAAAACCTGCTTGAGGCACGGGCAATTCAGTAGGTGCACTACCCTCGGTGGATTTCCAACACAGTAGTGGTGCCCAAGAAGAATGGGAAGTGGCGAGTTTGTGTCGACTACAAGACAGTCAACCGAGCTTGTCCCAAAGATAGCTTCCCTTTGCCGCGAATTGACCAGCTTGTGGACTTGACGGCTGGACATAATAGGCTCAGTTTCTTGGATGCATACCGCGGCTATCACCAGATCGCCATGCATGGGCCTGACCGAGAGATCACCTCTTTCACGACTCCGAGGGGATTCTTCTACTACCGAGTCATGCCTTTTGGTTTAAAGAACGCCGGGGCAACCTTTCAGAGGATGGTGACCAAAATGTTTGCTCCTTTGCTTGGTCGGACAATGGAGGCTTATATCGATGATATGGTGGTAAAGAGTCGACATGAGGCAAACCATTTGTCCGACTTAGCCGAGATGTTTGCCATTCTAAAAAAGCACAAGCTGCGCTTGAATGCCTCAAAGTGTGCCTTTGGCGTGGGATCCGGAAAATTTTTGGGATTCCTAGTCACGAACCGAGGTATCGAAGCAGACCCTACACAGATCAGAGCCGTGCAAGAGTTGAAGCAGCCCAGCTCGGCTAAGGACGTGCAGCATCTGGCCGGGATGGCTGCCGCGCTTAATCGATTTATAAGCCGGTCATCAGATCGCTGCCGCCCTTTCTTTCAAGCTTTGAAGTCAAAGTTCTCATGGGATGACGAGTGTGACCGAGCTTTGGCCGAGCTCAAGGAATATCTGTCTTCTCCGCCACTGTTGGTTACACCAGAGCCGGGTGAGGAATTCTACATTTACCTTGCCGTCTCCCAGCACGCAGTCAGTGCGGTGCTAGTCCGGGCAGAGGGAATCAAGCACCTCCCAATTTTTTATGTCAGCAAAACTTTGTTACCGGCAGAGTCGAGATACTTACCGTTGGAGAAGCTTGCTTTGGCCTTGATGATGGCTTCAAGAAAATTGGCGTACTATTTTCACGCCCATACCATTGTCGTACTGACTGAGTTTCCCCTTAAGGCCTTGTTCGAACGAGTGGACTTTTCAGGCCGAATTCTTAAGTGGGCGGTCGAGTTGGGACAGTTCGATGTCAAGTTCCAGCCGCGCACTGCTATCAAAGCCCAGACCTTGGCAGATTTTGTCGCCGAGTTCTCACCTGGCACTCATCCGGTATGCCCGGTCGATATTACCGAGGCAGATGATGAGATGCAAGCAAGGCCAACCAAGGTACAACCAGTTAGAGTAGGTAGCGACGCGGAGTTTGCGCGCACCAGTGAACGCCACTGTTGGTTACACCAGAGCCGGGTGAGGAATTCTACATTTACCTTGCCGTCTCCCAGCACGCAGTCAGTGCGGTGCTAGTCCGGGCAGAGGGAATCAAGCACCTCCCAATTTTTTATGTCAGCAGGACCTTGCTACCGGCTGAGACGAGATATTTGCCGCTGGAAAATCTTGCGTTGGCATTGATGATGGCTTCGAGGAAGTTGGCGCATTATTTTCACGCCCATACCATCGTCATACTGACTGAGTTTCCCCTCAAGGCCTTGTTTGAATGGGCGGACTTTTCAGGCCGAGTTCTAAAGTGGGCGGTTGAGTTGGGTCAGTTTGATGTCAAGTTCCAGCCGCGCACTGCTATCAAAGCCCAGACCTTGGAAGATTTTGTCGCCGAGTTCTCACCTGGCACTCATCCGGTATGCCCGGTCGATATTACCGAGGCAGATGATGAGATGCAAGCAAGGCCAACCAAGGTACAACCAGTTAGAGTAGGTAGCGACGCGGAGTTTGCGCGCACCAGTGAAGCGCCCTCAGTTTGCACGATTATACCACTCGGTGATGCGATGACGAAGTTATCTATCGCCGACCCATCCACTCTGTCTGGTCTCGCATCACCAAGGGGGGAAGAAATTGACCCAAACCGTTCAGAACCTGATGATTCACCTACGGACTTGAGCATTACAGATCAACTTGCTGAGTCCGGTGCCGAATCATCAAGGGGGGAGGGAATGGATCCACACAGCTCAGAACCTGCGACAGGCTTAACACCGCAACCTGATGATTCACCCACGGACTTGAGCATTATAGATCAACTTGCTGAGTTCGGTGCCGAATCACCAAGGGGGACTGAATTGGAACTGGTCAACACAGAACTTGAAACCGCACTGCCGAGCAGTGGTGATCCCACTGCCCTTCGCAACTCTCAGGACCCATCAGACTGCTGGAAGCTTTTCGTGGGGGAAATGTGGAAGCTTTTTGTTGATGGAGCGTCCAACCGTCATGGTGCCAGCCTAGGTATCGTTCTTATCTCCCCGGATGACCTAACCATTAAACACTCTATCACGCTTGGCTTCCCAGCATCTAACAACGAGGCTGAGTACGAGGCACTTCTCGCCGGGCTCAAAAGCGCCATTCAAATGAAGGCTGCCGAGCTCCTAGTGTACAGTGATTCCCAACTTGTGGTTAACCAAGTCTCTGGGATTTTTGAAGCAAAGGACGACAGGATGGCGAAGTACCAAGCTCTGGTCAGGGAATATATCAAGCAGTTTGAGGCAATTAGAGTCCAACAGATTGGCCGGGAAGAAAACAGCCGAGCTGATGAACTGGCCGGTCTCGCTTCCATGGTGGGTAATACTTCTCCAAACCCCCTTTTGATTGACTTTCTTCCGCGACCAAGCATTGAACACGCCGGGCAGATAGATGTACTCTACGCCGCGCTCGGTCCTTCCTGGATGGACCCCTTGATCTTGTTCCTCAGAGACCGGACTCTTCCAACTGACAAGAAAGAAGCACACAAAATCCGGGTGAAGTCAGAGCGGTTTTGGCTCTCTCCATCTGGCGCGTTGTATAAGAAGTCCTTCACTGGTCCTTATCTAAAGTGCGTGCACCCGAATAGTGTGGAGGCCTTCCTGTACGAAATTCACGAAGGCATTTGTGGCAGCCACATAGGGGGCAGGTCCTTGGCTTACCGTGCTATTTCCCAGGGATATTGGTGGCCGTGCATGCAGGCCGACGCACAAAAATATGTCCGCAAGTGCGAAAAATGCCAGAAATTTGCCCATCAGATCCATCAGCCTGCTAGGGAACTTCTTCCCCTCACCAGTCCTTGGCCCTTCGCCATGTGGGGGCTAGATATAGTGGGACCACTGCCAACAACACCGGGCAACCGGAAATTCTTCATCGCGGCCACAGATTACTTCACAAAGTGGGTTGAAGCTGAGCCCTTGGCAACCATTAAGAGAAAGACGTGAAGCGGTTTGTCTGGCAGAACGTGGTCACGCGGTTTGGCGTCCCAAGATCTTAATCTCTGACAATGGCACCCAGTTTGATGGTCACCTATTCAGAGGATTTTGTGAAGATTTAAAGATAGGATTCTACAACTCCACCCCGGCTTACCCGCAGTCCAACGGTCAAGCCGAGGCATCAAACAAGACTATACTGGATGGGTTGAAGAAACGGCTGGAAAAGGCCAAGGGAAAATGGGCTGAGGAATTACCCAGCGTCCTTTGGGCATACCGAACAACCCCGCGACGTTCTACCGGGGAAACTCCATTTGCTTTGGCTTACGGCATGGAGGCGGTCATACCTTTGGAAGTTGGAATGCCCACCCTTAGAAGCGAGAGTTTTGAGCCCGAGCTGAACGCCGAGGCTATTGCCTTGGAGCTGGACCTAGTGGAAGAACGTCGGGAGAAGGCCCTCATCCATGTGGCCGCCTACCAACAGGAGCTCTCAAAGAAGTATAACAAGACGGTGCATCCCAGACCGTTCAAAGTTGGTGATTGGGTTTTGAGGAAGATTATGGGCAACACCTTGGTGCCAGGAGAAGGCAAACTAGGGGCAAATTGGGAAGGACGCTACAAGATCACCGGCCTGGCGGGCAAGGGGGCTTACCACCTGGAGGATTTAGAGGGAAGATCAATACCCCGGCCATGGAATGCGGCCAATTTGAAACTGTATTATTTTTAAGCTTTTGCTTTCTTTTCTTGTGCAAAGAAAATTTTTTGGCTTGCACCACAGCATGTAATTCTTTTTGACAATTTATAGAAGTAATTTTGCTTTAGCACCTGGACTGTTGTTTTAATGTTAAGGACAGAGATGATGTACTCTGGTTGAAAGAGTTGGTGTCTTGTCCAACTTCGGATTCCCAACCGAGATGATGTACTCCGGTTGGAAGAGTTGGTGTCTTGTCCAACTTCGGATTCCCAACCGAGATGATGTACTCCGGTTGAAAGAGTTGGTGTCTTGTCCAACTTCGGATTCCCAACCGAGATAATGTACTCCGGTTGGAAGAGTTGGTCCCTTGTCCAACTTCGGATTCCCAACTGAGATGATGTACTCCGGTTGGAAGAGTTGGTGTCTTGTCCAACTTCGGATTCCCAACCGAGATGATGTACTCCGGTTGGAAGAGTTGGTGTCTTGCCCTACTTCGGATTCCCAACCGAGATGATGTACTCCGGTTGGAAGAGTTGGTGTCTCGGCCAACTTTGGATTCCCAACCGAGATGATGTACTCCGGTTGGAAGTGTTGATGATTTGTTCAACTTTGTTATTACCAACCGGGCTGGTTATTCCGTTTTATGAATTTGTTTTGTTCTGCTTAAGCACTTCAACCGAGTTATGAATTTCGGTTGACAAGGCGTTCTGTTCAAACAATGATTTATACCGAGATATTTTTCTGAAGATGGAATTGATGACTACCGTACAAACACTTGGCAAAATTTGAAGTTTTCATTGACAAGAAAATCATTACAAAAGGTGGGGACAGAGCCCGGTTACATCAGAAGTGTTGACAGCAAAAAAATAAAAAAGAAAACTAAACTAGGGGGGAGAGATTGGTGAACTCGTCCTCGCCAGCATTAAGGTTGATGGTTGGACTTTTGTCTTGGGCACCGGGCTCAGCATTGCCAGGCTGCTCTTGCACCTCGGCCTCCTCTGCCTCGGAATCTGTCTCGCCATCTCCATCTTCAAGTCCTTCCTCGGCCTCAGCTTGCAAAGCGCTGAAAACGTCGTTTGCATAAGGCACGAGGTAGACCGGTAGCGAAGCTGGAAGGGGGTTGGCAAATACGTCGGTGTTAGAGCCCCGGCCGAGGTGTTCGCAGGCGGACTTCCAGTCGGCCTTGAAGTAGATGTCTTGCGTTGCAAAGACTTGCTTTTTGTAGCTCTGCTCGGCCTCGTTAAATCCGGCGTTGTTGGCAGCCCGGCAAGCTTTCTTCTTCGACTTCTTCAGGGTATCCACCTCGGTCTGGAGCTCATTTTGTTTTTTCTCGGCCGCATTCAGCTGACCGAGCAGTCTGTTATTATCAGCGTTGGCCATCTCGAGGGAAGCCTTAGCCCGGCCGAGCTCGGCTTGAAGGCTCTCGACCTGGCTGGCTGTGTCGTTGGCCTTTTACCGAAGCCTGTGGATGCGCTCCAAGACGAGATGTTGATTTTGAATGGCCTGCAAAAAGCAAAGTTGATTAGCAAAAGGAACCGGGCAAACACTTGTGAAATTTTCAGAGGAACATCGACTTACCCTGGCCATGGACTTCACTGAGGATTTTACCAGCCGAGTGTTAGGGACGTGGTCGCTGCCGACCATGTCGCCCGGTAGAAGAAATGCTTTGGAGAGATCGAAGGCCAGTAAATGTTCTTTGTCGGCCTTGATCGAAGCCGTCGCCGGGATGTCTTGTCCCCGGTGCTTCAGCTGTGGACGCCAGGCTGGCACGGGAACAGGAGTTTCAGATGGATGTTCAGTCGTCAGCTCGGCGACGAGCTCGGCAGAGGGATCTGCCCGTGGCCTTTTTCCAGCCCGACGCACTTCTCTGCCAGACTGCCCGGCGACTGGAGAAGCAAGGGCTACCATGGCTGCACTTGATTGACCACCAACCGGGGAGCGGGTGACAACGCTCGGTATCTCGGCTGTGGTTGCGGTGAGAAGGTTTTTTATGCGGCTTCTCTTAGCCATTTCCTGTTCTTCTGTCAAACGGATCAAGGGGACGTCTGGAAGGGTAGGATCTGGAGGTGGCGAAAGAGCTTGGAGGAAGTCAGTTACTCTACTCCGGCGCGGAGCAGAATACCTGTAGGTCGGGGTGTAGCCGAGTAAATCGTTGCGATCTCGTTGTGAATACCGAAGCACGGTCCAAATTGCCTCAACGTTGGGAAATTGATAGTTTGCTTGCAAGGCTTGGATTGCTGCAAAAGAAACAGGAAAACCGGTTAGTTGCAGAGTAAAGAGTTAGCCTGACCGAGCAAGTTTGAGTGGCTTACATGAAGAACCGAAGTCCTTGTTTATAAACCAGCCCGGCACCTCGGCTGTTTCGTAGTTGCCCGACACCCAGAAAAAATCGTCGTCGTGAAGATCTTTATCCGGGGTGCCGGTTATAATTTTTTCCTTGCCTGGCCTTATCTTCAAGTAATAAGCTAGGCCGTCCCCGGTGTGGCCCATTGTGTATTGCCTCAATATCTCGGTTAGACCTAAGTTGATGCCTAGCCGATTGTTCAATTCGTGAACGCCGTTGATTATTCTCTAAGTATTGGTGGACACTTGTGTGGGTGCCAGCCCGGTGCGGCGGAGGAACTCGGTTATAAGTGGGTTGAGCGGGAAACGGAGGCCCCCCTCGACAATTGAGAGCACGGTAAAGGGGCATTGGTCTAGTCTGCCCTAAGGTGTTGTCTCCTCTTCTGCCAGCTCGAGATGGACATCGGCCGGGATGCCGTACTCCTCTCTAAAAGCGGCTAGCGCGGCCGGAGTATCCACTAGAAAGCAGAATTTCCCCATTTATATGGCCGGCTTGGTACAGCCCGGTTGAAGGGTTTGGCACTGAGGTAATTGGTTGCTGCTCGGTCCAGAGAGCCTCAGGAATGACAGTGGTCCCCTTGGACTCTGCAGGAAAAGGATGGCAAGGGTAAGTGTAAGCGCGGTCGCGCAAAAGGAGCTGGACTTTAGCTCGGTCATTAAGAGTGCCAAACCATCTCGGTTGTCTATTCTAACTAAGGAGCCCGGTCGCCCAAGCAGACCAGATGTTAGCCCGGTTGAGCGACCAAGTCCTTTTATTGTCTCGGTCTTTGCTGGGGTTGAGACAAACTTGTTATTTGCTCGGTTGGATTGGTTTTCTGGATCAAAAGAAGCCCAGGAGCCCGGTTCGCCCCAGCTCATCAGTGTTCTTCAGGGAGATGAAGAACACCAAGAACAGTGGGAGGTTTGGGACGGCTTCTATGGCCTATGCCCTAAGAGCTACGTTTTTGTGCCCTAATATGTGTAATTTGAAAGAAAATAGCAACAAAATAGGGGTAGAAGGACTTACCAGTGAAGGGCAGGATCTAATCCCTCAAACACGAAGAATGGCAGAAGAGGCCAAGTCAAGAATGCTAGAGCTCTGAGGTCGTATATCGAAGTGGCAGTAGGAGGAGTTGGAGTTTGGGGGGTCTTGTATGTATAGGCAGGAGGGAGTCCGCCCAAATTTAAAATTCTGGCAAAAACGGCGGGTTGGCTGCTCGATGACCAATGGCAGCCCGCCACGTGTCCCCATTTATGGCGATGTCAGGACTGAAGCGACGGGTTGAAGTGTCGAAGAGCCAACCGGGCAACTTTCGAAGGAACAGACGTCAGTCGAGGAGTATAACCGGGCAAGTTTGTAGACAGTTATGTTAACTAGCCCGGTCGCCCATTGGCATCTTGGAGGCCAGAGAAATGTTATCTCGGTCGAAGTGAGTAATCCCAGTCACGCTTTCGCGGACGGAATTAAGGGGCAATTGAGAGGGTGATTTATGATCTGGAGTTGGGCCGAGGTAACGGCCGAGCAGGTTGAGAGCCCAACGGTGCATGGGGCCGAGATGACCGACTATCCGCCCAGAGATGGGCCGGGCAGAACGTGGGCCGAGTGTGTGCCGCCCCAGACCGTAAAGAAACTGCCCGGCAAGGCAGTGCTCGGTTGGACCGAGCTGCTCGATCAATGGATGGCCGAAGCCGGACAAGCTGAGTGACCGGCGCCAGGAAAGGCATGGCCAGCCGAGGTGACTGTTTGACCAGCAGAAAGGCCGACCTCAGGAGGAGCCTGGGGCTAGGCTTTGCCGAGATGTTGCCTAGCCCGGTCCTCCTTGGGCTTAGCCAGTGAAGTGCTTGGGTATGAAGCACAGCCCGGCATGGCAACGGATGGAGCAGCTCGGCTGCCGAGCTCCAGCTGTGAAGGCAGGCAGTTGAGATTAGGTGATGTTCAGCAAGGTCTATGCTGACAGATGGGATAGCGGAGCCACGTGTCAGGAGATGACTGGGAGTAGATATTGGGCACAGAGGGTATATAAGCAGGTCTGCGCCCCCCATACGCGACAGATGAACACTTTGTAAGGAATTTCTTACACTTAAACTCCTCTCTCCCTCTTTCTCTCTATCCTAAGGTGTGTGCTAACTTGATCGTCGGAGGGTTTTTCCGGCCACACACCGCGGTAGCTCACCATTGTTTGCGCGCAGGTGATTCGGACATAAACGGAGCTCGAAGAAAGGAGTACGGGTTTGCCGGAATATTTGCTCCCCGTACAGTAACCAAACAAAATTTTGAAACTTTTTTTTGGAAAATTTGTTTGGTTTGATTACTCTTGAAAATTGTTTGTAGAGAATTTTTCCGGAAAAGTTTTTTAGAAAAACAAACCAACAAGGCCATAGTTTCTGTTTATGGCATAATTTGAATATTAAATAACAGCATATTATTTTTTTTAGGTTTTGTAATATGTTGTGATTAGAATAACATGATAATGTTTTATTTTAATTCCGTTATTAAATGTAACATGCATGTATTGATTGTGAATCACATTATTGATGCTATTGTATGGAATTAGAATTTTTATCAATGCTTTTAGACATGCCGTAGTCAGTGAGAGGTTCATTCGGTTGAGAGAAATCTTTGTAGATTAACTCCCGAAAACCAATATTTTGTGCATAAATTAAATTAAATTTTGGATAATTGTCACTTGTGGCGCAAGAGATGATTACGAGCATAGCGGATTTTCGATCTTGCGACTTGTGTAATATTGTCACTATTTAATATAGATTTTTGTGGCAAAATTGTATTATGCTAATCAAATTAATCCCAATGCGAATTTCTCTCTAAATTGACTTAGCTTATGGAAGTTAATTGGTTGACCTAGACTTAATAAAGATGTTCAAATGTGAATAATGTAATCCCATTCTTTAGATGAGCAAAAGTCTTGGAAACTTTAGGTCAAGTCTTAATTGAGCCAAAGTAAGGAAACATGACTCAAAGTCGTCGTGGTTTTGTTGCCTTGTTTGGCATAATAAAAACTAATGTGTGCGCTATGGTTAGCGGCACGCTACGTAGTTTTGGTTGGCGAGTTTTGGAGTTATGAAACTAGTAAGCCCTTAACAGATCTGTATATGATCTTGACTATTGAGCTGCGCGGATTGACTTTTTAATTTGACTTGTAAATAATGTTACATCATTGGATGAAGTAACATTCATGAGTCGCGTCATTCAAGAAATGCGAGCTTAAATAAATTAGTCATTAAGTGTAAGACGAGTAGCCAGTTTGAGCAGTGTTTTGCTCTCTACCCAATTATTGGGAGTGGATGGAGCAAAATTTCATGCACTATAATAGTGTGCGTTGAAATATCACGTGAAGTTAAAAGGTTAGCGCTTAGAAGCTGCAAAATCTATTAACACTAAGTGAAAAGATTAGCGCTTAGAAGCTGCAAAATCTATTAGCATTGCCAACTAGTCTAAGTCTGGACACTTACTGTTTCCACACTTGAGTGTGAGACATGAGGATGGGCTTCTTTGTATGATTCCTTAGCTAGGCTAACGTTTTTTTTTAATAACGTTTAGCACTAAGCGCAAACGTTGCGGCATAGTGATAAAAAGATCAAGGCTGACAAGGTTGTTATGACTATAAGAATTTGACGCATCGCTTGTAAGAGTATTGTGTTGAATTAGACTCTTTGGCCTAATTCGCGCTTAAATTACTTCAAGAGCTGTCATAGATTGATAGCTTATTCTCTCATTCTTGTGGATAGTAGAATTAATTGCAAGTAACTATGAAGCGAGAAATAGATATGGCAAGAGGAGTATCGTCATCTTTCAACTAGATACATTAAAGTGTATGGAGAATAAAATTGACTTGAAGGTGCAGGGGATTAGCACTTACTAGTTAAATTTGCGACTTAGGCGCACTTGATATCTCCATGACATCCTTTTATGATCTAGTGAATATGAATTAGTCTTGAGTCATTACCTAGTTGGGTCTAAACCTTTTAAACTTATCTTCGAGAACTCACACATTAAGATGATTGGAATTAGTTTATGACATTGGTCATAAACCGGTGGCTTATTATACTTAGTCACATTAATGAGATGATGGCACGATGGTTTGAGTAGGCCTTCTTGGGCCCACTCGCTTATGACATCCTGCTCTCATGTAAATGTGTAACTTTGGTCGCAATGGGTGCGCACAAGTAAGTAGGAAAGCCGTAGAAGGTCATTTGTATTGGCGCATTTAGTCCACTATGTTATTTGTGACTAGATATGTGTGAGGGTATGATAGCTAAGCCTCAATCTCGACACATTTATAGATTATGATATGCATCTGAGTCAAGACTATTTGATCTCCCATAAGTCAAAAGTTTTGAGATGATTTTTGACATTGCACATATGAGGTTGAGATCAATTAGATAACAGCTTTATGTTTTTAGTTTTGACCAAGGTGGCAAGTATCTATTTGAGTTATTTTAAAAAACTCTGTGAAGAGAAATAGATGCTTAGAAAATTGATTATTCCTAATACTCAACAACACAATGGTGTAGTAGAGATAAAGAAT
>NW_021025248.1:122092-203801 GCF_004153795.1 Camellia sinensis
GTAAAGGTGACGTGAATAGAGTTTTGGAACTCTATAAGATAGAGAATTCTAAGCATAGCGCTTTTATGTAGCCTAGTTGAGAATGGAAATAAATCTCCCATATCCTAGGGGATAGTGGGAGCGATGTGCCTACTAATGAATTACTCCATTAGAGAAGAATATTCTACATTCTTAGTTGCGTGGTAGCAAATGTGAAATTTTTTACGTCATCACTGGGTGATTGAGAAGGAAACATTCATGATTGCTCCGTAAGATGATAAAGAGCCTAGGATAATGCCAAAGGCTCTAGTCCCCTGCTTTTAGAAAGTGGATTAATGTTGCGCGGTTTAAGACAAAATCTTTGAGGATTAACCATTTCTATAATTTGGTTGACTTTCCATTATGACGCGAAACTATTCTAAAAGTTATGCGTAATTTGGATAATCATTGTTGGGACATAAGGCTCGCTAGATACCGAAAAGTCGCACCATTGAGGAAAGTGTAGACCATGAGAAGACTTTCTCATGGGGAGTGAGGTTATTTTGACTTCCTCCTTGACTTCCTCCTAGGGAGTGAGGTTATTTTGACTTAGGCTATGATTGACATAAGTTCGGAATATTGATTTGTGGACATTATGACCCAACTTCTTGTTGGAGAATTGGGTAAGTAGATCCGTAGAGATTTATCTTCTGATTTTATGATGAAAAGTTAGGAGCGCAATAAGGTTACGAGTTCCAATAAATCTTTTACAGCCTAAAACAGTTATCCAAATAGTGGTTCTTAGATTTCGTCAAGCCATGATAGGCCGACGATGATCGATGAAGACCATTGAGGCATGATCAATGGTCCAAAAAGAACTTTTTCCTTACTTAGTCATTATGAGCAAGGAATTTATAAGGTTGTCGCCACCTAGGGTGGGCAGTCCTCTATTTTAGATATGATGGACATGGGTGATGTAATTTATATGCTCGGATATACGATCCTTAGGGATTGTTTTGGGAGAATTTCTGTTTTGTCTTCGATGACTTACATAAGGAATATCCTAAAACGATTCTAGATGCAAAATTGCAAACCCATTGACTTACCTATCGGTAAAAGCCAGAGCCTTAGCTTATTGAGTGTATCCTCGTATTGTCTTTGGAGAAACAGATGACCATATTCCTTGATCTTTTTCTTTGTTTGTGGGACCTAAGTACGCTTTGTGGGCGTATTCGCATGGTAAGTGCTATCTTTGGTAAATGGTCAACCGAGTTGTTTAGACATGACCTGCTGCATTAGACCGTGGATAGAATGCTTTACTAGTAGTATATTAATTTGCTCTTGTAAGATTCAATGCGCTAGTGGGCGCATCAAGAAATGAACGCAAATTGGTCACCAAAATATCTATAGAGAGGGTTATTGCGCAAGAGGTAGTGATCTTAAATCACTTCTGTGAACGCCGCATGGTGGATTCCGTTGAATATACTTATCGCAAGGGTGCTGATAAGGCTTATGTTGGAATTAGAATTATGATCTTGAATCACTTCATGTGAGGCGCACATGGTGGATTCCGTTGTATATAACTTATCGCTAGAGGTGCTGATAAGCCTTATGTTTGGAATCTAGAATTGCGCAAGCTGTGTTCAATTTTTTTTTAAAAATCGATCAGCTTATTTTGAGATGATGGGAATTGACACTATTATGGTTTGTGCATAATGATTAAGCAGATGATGATGTTAGCAGGCGAGCTTGGCTCACTTACACGAGCAATCGCCCTTGGCGCTTGGGAGCGAGCAAAAAGGATGAGACTAGTGGGTTTATTTTTTATTTGAGCCAAGAGAAGCTTAAATTATCCAATATGCATGTCGCCTTGGTTAAAACTAAGATGAGGTCGTGTTAAGGACCAAACATGGATGTTAGTACCCACTTTCCATATTGTGCCTGTTATGATTAGCCAGATGCAAGATCTCATTTGGCGGCCTGGAAGGTGAGCAAATAGAGAATTTCGATTAGGCGCTAGAAAGCGACTAGACTAATATCTATATGGTGTATCGAGTATGAACGTCACTCTTTTGAAGAGTTACTCCACCGTAGCATGTATTCATACTGTATGTGCTTGGCGACCGAGTAATGAGGTGAGAGAATGGATCCCTGTTTCCTCACTGTGTGAGTCCTTCGTGTCATTATTGATATGACTTTTATTTATGTACCCTTTTGTGACTTTTGACTATGTCATAAGGTAAGGGATTGATGTTCTGCTCTTTGGTATGTTGCCTGCGGTCACTATGATTCGGCCTTAAGGGACATCACTGGGAAAGCAGTCAATCTAAACTAATGGCATGAGGCAAAGGAAAGACATCTAGTATACACCACTGTTGTATATTCACTGCCGGCAATCACATCGCTCTTATGAGAGACGGATTGAGTGTGAATATATTGCAAGAATTGAGAGGGTCAAACATGCTCTTTTTGAGGGATTAAGAGATGTTTTTTGGACGCGGTGTAATTGGATGGGTTTGGGGTAATATGAGACACTTTTCTATTCTTTTGGGTTGATGTCTCTATGCTGGCTCATTTTGAGTTTCTAGTATAGAGCTCCCACATGCAGGTGTTCTCAGCAGTTGCACGGTGCAGTTGAGATTGTTTATTTTTTGGGGAGATTGAGATAGAGATGTGGCAGTGTCATGCCAACTCATGTGCGAGTGGGAGATGTTAGAAATTGGGCGCCCATGTGGCATGACCCTTTTCTGAACCTTTTGAACCTTATCCAAATAAGTTTGAATTTGAATTCAAAACCTATTTGGATAACCACTCAGGATATCTATATCTATCATATCAACTGATATGGATAGATGAGATAGATATCTTATATATCTGATATAACTGATATGGATAGTTTTATTATTATCCCATATATCTGATATAATATGGGATATGGGTGATTAAGAGAATAATAACGTATGTCATATGTTTTACCCATTTACTGACTCTCTCCCAAAATACAACGATCAAGAGCCATTTTGCACTGCAACTTGTGTGGGTGATATTCATTCTGTAATATCACTCCACTGCTGGGTTGATTGATCAGATTCAGGAAGCACGTGATTTACCCACGAGATCCTTTCAATTCAGACTCTGCAAACAAAGGTATGACCATAATTTTTCATCCGCTGCGTTTTACCTTTGATTTACACAAAAGAAATGTTCTAAAGGCTTATAGTTTTCCAAGGCAGTGCTTGGTTACAACAAAATGGATGGAAAATCCAATACAGTTGACGTCCTAGGGTTGTAAAAATAAATATAACAAAAATAAACAAAATGAAACTCTTGCTTCCAAGTCCTCCCAAGCTATTGCCTTGGTGGAGGCATATAATCAGCAACTGAAAATGGTTTTCCCACATAGGGTGAGCCAAAGTCAAGTAGAAATAATCTAACACAGCATATAAATCTTAACAAAGATATAATGGTGAAATGCATATGCAATACTCATGACAAAACACTTTGTTTTTTATTTTATTTTATTTTATTTTTTTCATATCTCTTTCCAAATCATGCAGTGCCAGGTTTATATTGCCATTCATGAAACATTTTCCTTTTAATAGAAAAACCGGTTTGTGAATACACTTTGTGAATCTCTAGGTACGTGTTTCCAAGTAGACTATACAAAGTACTACCAATTTGTCATTTTTACTGGTATTAACTGAAAGGTTCAACATCTATCCGCGCGGGTTTCTAGTCTTTCACTAAGGACTCATAAGCTAACTTAACATTGTAACCACACCCCCTACCTAGATTCACCAAGTATTCACCATTTTTCTCAAAACAATATACATTTTCAATGTGATAAGATACCACAATGCAACAATGCCCAATGCAAATGGATGAGAAAATAGTTCTAATTTACTTAGTTCTCATGCAATTTCTACAATAATCATAGCTATGCTCCAGTAGTAACCCAAAATAGATATTTCTAGACAATAATAAATTTTCATAATGATAAACTTTCTAAATTCCAAGATATGAGTGGTAATACATGCCAAGCTCTACCATCCTTATCAACATCAACATAATTTCACAATTTTAATCATCATTTCCATTGATCAATACAAAATGAACATTTGAGATTTCTAGGGTAAAACCCCCATTTCCTTTATAAACCGTTTTTCTAGATAAAAACCCATAATTTTATCATATCTTATTTATACACATCTAACCACAACCATTCCCAATAAACCATTTGAAAACCCCTCCTTTTGATTTCGAACCAAAACCCAAGATTGTTCAAAAATTCATTTATTTCACAAGTGATTTTACAAAAAAAAATTAAAAAAAAAATAGCTAAGTTAAAAATCATAAGGAAGTGTGGAGAATCCTTACCTTAAGCTTAGAAGGGTAGAAGAGAAGAACTTGGAAAAACCCAATGTCAACGAAGTCATGAATCACTCAGATCAAAAGGAAGCTCTTGACTCGATCTACAACCAATTTCAAAGGACCAAGATGAGAAGATACCTCTAGGTGAGTACATCTGAAGATCTAAGTGAGAAAAAGTTAGTTTTGAGAGAAAAAGAGAGAGTCACGGGTGAGAGAGGAAAAAGTGAAAACAACTAATGAGAGAGAAGCGTCTTTGGGTCTATTTATAGTGGCTACTTATTAATAGAATAATAGCTCCAAAGACAAGTGAAAATAACAAGTCAAAATCCCCAAAAAGTATGGCCTAAACCGAACAAAATCTGGAAAAAGAGTCACAGGGTTTGACCCTTGCGATAATGGTGTCGACCCTCAAGAACTAATGTTTTGCAACAGATGAGGGTCGACCCTTGGAGATAGTGGTGTCGACCTTATGTTTCAGTATGTAACCCAAGACATAGCAGGGATGGAAGGGTTGACCCCACCAAGACTAGTGTCGAACCTAGAGGCCAATAACGGGGTCAGTGTCGACACCTCTAAGTTTGGTGTCGAGCCCAAATTTTGTAGCCACCCTAAGGGCACAACAATGAGGTGGTGTTGACATTGCCAGGGCCGGTGTCAACCTAGGAGCCGAACAGAGCACAAGAAAAAAGGCAGTGTTGACACCACCAAGGATGGTGTCGACCCTCAAGTCAAAACCTAACAAGAGAAGAGGGAAAGACGACTGCTATGGATATGGTTCCCGGATTCAATGGCAATAAATGGGTCGAGTCTAAGTCGGGATTGCTATAACCTCCCCCCTTTAAGGAATTTCGTTCCCAAAATTTTAAATCAACAACAAAATCATATTTAAACCAATTATAGCAATAATAGCAATTCAATTTCGTCACCATGACCTATCCATTAGTCATTCTCACCACTGTCATAAACACGTTCCTATTTTTGAATATACAATTCAAAATTCCAAAACATATACAACATTCATATTACATTAACATGACAAGATTTTCAATACAAGTTCAAACATCGACAAATAGGTTTGGAAATATCTCACAGACTTGCGCCTCATGTTCCCAAGTTGCTTCCTAAACCCCATGATGTTTCCACAACACCTTCACCAAAGGAATTGTCTTGCCACGCAAGACTTGGTCTCGAGTATCTAAAACTCTAACCTGTCTTTCCTCATACGAGGCATCCTCATCTACCACTAGTTCAGTCTAATCCAACACCTGTGATGGATCCGGCTCATACTTCTGGAGCATATAGATATGAAACAAGTTGTGAACCCAGCTATGGCGGCAAGGTCAAACGATAAGCTACCTCCCCAATCTACCCTAGGATCTCAAAAAGCCTAATAAACCTAGGAGACAACTTTCCACTCTTCTCAAACCTCATCAAACCTCGTCTGGGTGATATCTTCAAGAAGATGTGATCTTTTACCTTAAAGGATAACAGTCTCCTCATATGGTTAGCATAGCTCTTCTGATGACTCTGGGCTGTAGCCAACCTCTTACGAATAAGTTCAACCGTCTCCGTTGTTTCTCGGATTAACTCAGGACCTATCATAGGGGCATCACTCACCTTGGCCTAACACACAGTAAATCTACACGGTCGGCCATACAAGGCCTCAAAAGGTGCCATGCCAATGCTTGCCTGAATGTTATTGTTATAGGCAAACTCTACTAAAGGCAAGTGCATCTCCCATGACCCTTTAAAGTCAAGAACACAACTTCAAAGCATATCCTCAAGGATCTGTATGGCATGCCCTGACTGCCCGTTAGTTTGAGAATGGTAAGCGGTGCTAAAAGTCAACTTTGTGCCCAAGGTGTTCTGTAGGCTCTGCCATAACCGAGTTGTGAAACACGGATCTCTATCTGAAACAATATTCATAGGAACCCCATGAAGTCGAACAATGTCCCTAATATAAAGGTTGGCAAGATAATCTACCGAGTCACTCATGCGCATAGGTATAAAGTGTGCTGACTTAGTCAACCAATTAACTATTACCCAAATGACATCATTACCTCGTTGAGTCCTCAGAAGACCTATAACAAAATCCATTGTAACGTGCTCCCACTTCCACTCGGCTATAGGCAAGGGTTGTAACAAACCCGCTGGTCTTTGATATTCGGCATTCACTTGTTGACAAGTGAGGCACCTTGATACAAATACGGCCACGTCCTTCTTCATTCCTCTCCACCAAAACTGGCAGCTAAGATCACGATACATCTTCGTGCCTTTTAGATGTACCGCAAGGCGTGAATGGTGAAACTCTCAGAGTACCTTCTCTCGATAAGACTCCGGCACAAAAAGACGATCACGATATATAACACTCGAATTAAAATATACGTTCAAGCCCTTCTCCACCTTCCCGCTAGATATCTTCTCTCAGAGGGATTCTACCTCGTGATCATCCTGTTGTGATGCTATAACTCGACTCACAAGTGTAAGTTGTGCAACTATCGAAAACGAAGTTGCTGACTCAACAGACTCGCTAGGATACAAGTCAAACTCGCCAATCGCACCCTACATCTCTCATTCCCGGATGGCAATGCTCACTACACTGCTAATGGTTTTTCTACTCAGGACATCAGCTACTACATTGGCTTTTCCCAGATGATAGCGCAGCTCAAAATCATAATCTCCCATAAATTCCATCCATCTCCTTTGCCTTAGATTCAAATCTTTTTGTGAAAACAAATACTTCAAACTCTTATGATCAGAAAAGACCTCAAATCTCTTACCATATAGGTAATGTCTCCAATACTTCACAATTGCTAGTTCTAAGTCGTGCGTAGGATAGTTTTTCTTGTGTGTTTTCAACTACAACGAACCATACGCTACTGTATTTCCTTCTTGTATCAAGACACAACCCAAATCTTCCCGAGATGCATCATAATATACAGAATAGGCCAAACCCCTCTCTGGGATGAGAATCACTGGAGTAGTGGTAAGTCTAACCTTAAGCTCTTGGAACGACTTCTCACAAGTCTCATTCCACACAAATTTAATTCCTTTCCTTGTTAGCCTCGTCAATGGTGAGGCTAATTTGTAGAAATCCTTCACAAACCGACAGTAATAACCGGCTAATCCCAAGAAACTATGAATTTTAAAGGCATTTTTAAGTTGTTCCAAATATTGTACTACTTCTATCTTGGAGGAATCTACAGTCACCCATTCCCTGGACACTATATGGCCTAAGAACTTGACTTTTTTCAACTGGAATTCACACTTCCCGAACTTAGCATATAGTTTGTGGGCTCTAAGCACCTCAAGGACAACTCGTAGATGTTCCTCGTGTTCATCCTCAGAGGGTGAGTAAACCAAAATGTCATCAACAAAGATAACTACGAAACGGTCTAGGAACTCACATAAGATTCGATTAATCAAATTCATAAACACGGCCGATGCGTTAGTTAACCCAAAAGGCATCAGTAAGAACTCGTAATGGGCATACAGCGTACGAAATGCTGTCTTCTGGATAACCTTTTCCTTTACTCTGAATTGTTAATAACTCGATCTCAAGTCTATCTTAGAAAAGCAACAAGACCCCTTCAACTAATCAAACAAATCATCTATACAAGGCATTGGGTATTTGTTCTTAACAGTTACCCGGTTCAGTTTCTGATAGTCAATATAAAGTCGTAATGCGCCATCTTTTTTCTTGGCAAAAGGAGCTGGTGCTCCCCAAGGTGATGTACTAGGGCAGATAAATCCCTTATCTAACAATTCCAGGAGTTAAATCTTCAACTCACTTAACTCGGCAAGGTCAAATCTATATGGTGCCATCGAAATCGGTGTCGTTCTAGGCACCAAGTCAATAGAGAACTCAATCTTACGGTGAGGTGGTAAACTAGTAAGATTCTCAGGAAAGACATTCGAGTATTCACGAACTACTCGACAATTCAACTACGACCGTATTACTCTCCACACCCAAGACTAAGCTCGCCCCGACCATGCACATCACATACTGGTAACAAGGCTCTATCAACTCAGTCTCCCAAGAAATAAAAACAATCATCACTTGAAGTACATACAGTAACTCTCTGACGGTAACAGTCTATAACAGCTCGATAAGATGACAACCAATCCATACCCAAGATGACATCAAAGCTTAACATATCAATCAACACAAATACAGAAGAAAGTCGGTGACCTGCAACCTCTATCTCACAACCCTGACACCCCTAGTCCAACACAACCTCACTACCAACTGGTGACTCTACCTTGAATGGAGATGCTAACCGAGCCACTTCTAACCCTAATGTCAATACAAATGCAGACGAGAAAAAAGAATGGGATGCACCTATATCAATCAACACATTGGGAATAGAACTATATAACAAGAAGTTAAATCTCACTACTGAAGATGTTTTCGCCAAATTTGGCGTGGTAACAACATACACACACCCTGTAGGTCTCTGTTCTACCTGCTCACCCCTCAAAGCATAAGTTTGATGTATAGATTGAGCCGAAGAGGCCCTTTGATTAGCCCTCGAGGCCTGAGCTGACAGTGCCTGCTGAAGGCTCTATGTCTGCCTCTGGCCAGATGCACCAGATGTGCCACCCAACTAAAGGGAAAACCTCATCACATGCCCCAATTTCCCACACTGATAACAAGTAGGCAGTTGCCCTCTCCCCTGACTCTAGCTCTGAGAACGGGCCACTGACGTTGCAGACTGTTGTCCTCCTCCCTTCATCGTGTAAACAATACTTGTGACCCAGCTGGCCACACTTGAAACGGGTGATCCCTTCCTGACCACCTCTCCCAGACCTGGTAAAGGAAATGTGGACCTAGATTGCACTTCTTGGGAATGTTGTGGGTTGAAACCCCTCTGCTTCTTACTGTCCCGATTTTTCCCTTGGACCTCTTGACTCCTCTTAGAGCCCCTCATCAGCTTTTCCTCTGTCTGAACCACAGTCTCCAGATGAGTCACCACCTCCACAAAGTGTCCGTAGTCCCTAATCATTGACCCAGTTACTTTGAAAAGAAGCCCGATCCTCAACCTCTTCTCGAACTCAATACAATGACGTTCCTCTGTTGCCACAAGCTTCGGTGCAAATTTAGAGAGGCTAGTGAAAGCTGCCTTAAACTTGGCTGCAGGTAAGTTAAGCTGCTTGAGCTTCAAAAACTGATCTCTCAACTTCTCCCTAGCAGTGGGAGGCAAGAACTTGTCCTGGAAGGTGTTGACAAAGGCCTCCCAAGTCACCCCAATGCACCTACGTGCATATTTTCGCCATTGACCCGCATCTCTCTTTAACTGGAAAGATACCAAGGTCACTCTCAACCCATCGTCTTTGATGCCAAGCATCTTAAACGTCTTCACCATCTGCTCGAGCCATTCATCCGCTTTTAAGGGCTCTTTCGGATCCCCTATAAACTCGTCCAGATTAGACTGAAAGAACTCTCTTTTTAGAAAAGATAGCCCTATCTCTGCTACTTGGGCCTGGACTTGATTCTCAGCCCTAAGAATGTCCATGGATTCCCATAAAGCTCTGGCCATTTCTCATGCCAAAGCGCCCATGGCCTGTTAACCAATCGGTTCGGCCACATTGGCCTGACCAACCCCTTCCTCCTACGCCGGAATATCATCCAGTAATGGCACCTCCTGCCGTCTAGGCCTGCCACGCCTACTACCACTATGCCAATATCCTAACACCCTAATAAAGGTAACACCAGAGATTAGCACATTTACAAATGTGCCGAAGCTAACTTACTTGTGTCCTAATGCGGTGGATAACAAATAATTTACTCTACATAAGCACATAATCACCTAAACACATACAAACCTCCTTTCTAGATAATGATTGTTCCGCGGCACTACCAGAGTTCCAATTAGAAATAGCAGTGATCAAGTGCTTTTCCAATAGGATTTCTAGAAACCTGTAGACCCAATCAACATCTTCAAAATTAAGTTCCATACCCATATAGTCACATAAGCATGTTATCACATAGCACATCATACGTATAACTATCTCTATCAAGTGAGATAAACCCATTATGGTAAGAACCACTTCCCATATATCCAAAGTATTCAAACCCGATACGCTCTTATACCAAGTTGTAACGTCCCGAAATAAATACAATAACCCAACTTCAATATTAATAAATGACAACAATAAGAAGGTAATCATATTCCATTAAGTTCCAATTAAGTTTACAAAAGAGTAACATATGTGGATATACATTCAAAATCCTATCCATGAATCTATAGCATATGCTACATGATAAAATGAACTTTAAGCAAAATAAATACCCTAAAGGCTTACAGTTTTTCAAGACAGTGCTTGGTTACAACAAATGGATGGAAAATCCAATATAGTTAATGCCCTAGGCTTGTACAAATAAATATAACAAAAATAAACAAAACCAAGCTCTTGCTTCCAAGTCCTTCCAAGCTATTGCCTTGGCGGAGGCATATCATCAGCACCAGAAAATAGTTTTCTCACATAGGGTGACCCAAAGCCCAATAGAAATAATCTAACACAGCATATGAATCTTAACAAAAATATAATGGTGAAATGCATATGCAATACTCTTGACAAAACACTTTTTTTTTTCTTTCATATCTCTTTCCAAATCATGCAGTGCCAGGTTTATATCACCATTCATGAAACATTTTCCTTTTAATAGACTTTGTGAATACATTTTCCTATGAATCTTAACCGGTTTGTGAATACACTTTGTGAATCTCTAGGTACGTGTTTGCATGTAGACTATACAAAGTACTACCAATTGGTCATTTTTACTGGTATTAACTGAAAGGTTCAACACCAATCCGCGCAGGTTTCTGGTCTTTCACTAAGGACACATAAGCCAACTTAACATTGTAACCACACCCCCTACCTAGATCCACCAAGTATTCACCATTTTTCTCAAAATAATATACATTTTCAATGTGATAAGATACCACAATGCAACAATGCCCAATGCAAATGGATAAGAAAATAGTTCCAATTTACTTAGTTCTCATGCAATTTCTACAATAATCATAGTTATGCTCCAATAATAACCCAAAACAGATATTTCTAGACAATAATAAATTTTCATAATGATAAACTTTCTAAATTCCAAGATATGAGTGGTAATACATACCGAGCTCTACCATCCTTATCAACATCAACATAATTTCGCAATTTTAATCATCATTTCCATTTATCAATACAAAATGAACATTTGAGATTTCTACGGTAAAACCCCCATTTCCTTTATAAACCATTTTTCTAGATAAAAACCCATAATTTTATCATATCTTATTTACACACATCTAACCACAACAATTCCTAATAAACCATTTGAAAACCCTCCTTTTGATTTCGAACCAAAACCCAAGATTGTTCAAAAATTCATTTATTTCACAAGTGATTTTACAAAAAAATAAAATAAAAAAATAGCTAAGTTAAAACTCATAAGGAAGTGTGGAGAATCCTTACCTCAAGCTGAGAAGGGTAGAAAAGAAGAACTTGGAAAAAGCCAATGTCAACGAAGTCACGAATCACTCAGATGAAAAGGAAGCTCTTGACTCGATCTACAACCAATTTCAAAGGACCAAGATGAAAAGATACCTCTAGGTGAGTAGATCTGAAGAACTAAGTGAGAAAAAGTTTGTTTTGAGAGAAATAGAGAGTCATGGGTGAGAGAGGAAAAAGTGAAAACAACTAATGAGAGAGAAGCATCTTTGGGTCTATTTATAGTGGCTACCTATTAATAGAATAATAGCTCCAAAGACAAGTGAAAATAACAAGTCAAAATCCCAAAAAAGTATGGCCTAAACCGAACAAAATCTGGAAAAAGAGTCACGGGGGTCGAGCCTCGCGACAGTGCTGTCAACCCTCAGGAAGAAAGCCGAGACACTAACGTTTTGCAACAAACGAGGGTTGACCCTAGGAGATAGTGGTGTCGACTCTATATTTCAGTATGTAACCTAGGACAAAGTAGAGATGGAAGGGTCAACCCCACCAAGACTGGTGTCGACCCTAGAGGCCAATAACAAGGTAAGTGTCAACACCTCTATGTCTGGTGTCGACCCAAAATTTTAGTAGCCACCCTAAGGGCACAAAAACGAGGTGGTGTTGACACCACTAGGGCTGGTGTCAACCCAAGGACCCGAACAGAACACAAGAAAGAAGGCAGTGTCGACGTCACCAAGGATGGTGTCGACACTCAAGTCAAAGCCCAACAAGCAAAGAGGGAAGGACGACCGTTGTGGATATGGTTCCCGGATTCAAAGGCAATAAATGGGCCGGGGCTAGGCCCGGATCGCTATAAGTTGAATCAAACCAATAAGTGCAAGGGAAAAACGTTTAATCTCATGCTCTGTTTTTTTTTCATCAGTTAGTGAGACAATTATCTGGAGCATTACTATGCAAGATTGATAATGTTCTTAGTTTTTAAAATTGAGAAAAACTAAAATATTTTCGGTTTTACTAAATAAGACTTATTGGTTCAAAGAATCTTATATCGAACCTGAGATACCATAACATTTGCAAATAGGACTTTTAGGTAATTAATTCTTAAATTAATCTAACACACACACACACACACACACACACACATATATATATATTATAAATTCACATTGAGATGCTATTATATGGAATTAATATTTTATCATGCCTTAGACATGCCATAGTTAATGGGAGATTGTTCTATTGAGAGAAATCTTTGTAGATTTACTCCCAAAATTCAATATTTTGCACATGAATTAAATTAAATTCTGGATAGTTGTCACTTTCGGCACAAGAGATGATTACAAACATAGTGGATTTTCGATCTTGTAACTTGTGTAATATTATCACTATTTAATTTAGATTTTACAATGCATTTTTTCCTTTAATTGAGTTAGCTTATTGAAGTTAGTTTGTTTGACCTAGAATTAGTTAAGATGTTCAAATGTGAACAATATAATCCTATTCTTTAGATGAGTAGAAAGTTTTAGAGACTTTAGGTCAGACCTCAGTTGAGCCAAAGCAAGAAAATATGACTCAATGTCGCCGTGGTTTTGTTGCCTTGATTGGCGTAATAAAAACTGATATGTGCGTGATGATTAGCAACATGATAAATAGTTTTGATTGGCGAGTTTGGAGTTGTGATGTAACGCCTTGAAAATATAACGATTGCCCATGACGTATAATCAATAAGATAATTCATTTCCAAAAATGAATATCCTTTCTATTCATATTTGATTTGAATTATACAAAAGATAACACATGCATTTACACATTCACAAACTCTAACCCTGAATCTGTAGTATATGTTACAACAGGATATATGATATAAAGCTAAAATAGATAATAAATGCCCTAGAGGCTTACAACTTTCCAAGACGATGCTTGGTTACAACAAAAGTGGCTTTAAATGCAATACAGTTAAAGACCCTTGTGTGGACCCGACTTTCTTCGCGCGCCCCCCTTTCGAAGAGGGCGCAAATTGGTCTTACTACAGTTCGGACTCCTATCACAGTTCTGAATCTAATCTCACAAAGTGCAATGTGAGACTGATAAACACCAAAGAGTCCAAATCTGGCAATTGGTTTTGGAAAACCAATTTTGAATCAAAAAGCGCCAAACATGGACTATTTTGCCAGATTACATAGTTGCCACCTAAATGTTTTATTTTGGAAAATTTAGGAAATCCTGACTCGTGCCAAAGGCCACATGTCCGTCATCACCAAAGTTGCCTCGGCTCAGGAATTTGGATGCGAGAGGGAAAGGTCCTGAAATGAGCACCCCTGCTTGCTCGATCAAAGATCGGCCTCTACTAACATGATATGTTGTTTCATAAACCTCATGTGTTCTTATTCCGGTTATTAGCTAACTTACTATGTGATGCGCACATCATACAAGTATAGGCTCAATCGCTCAAGTTGGAACAAAGCAACTCATGTTTGTTTATGAAAATAGTTTGAAAGCGCTACTCGCAAATAGGCTAAAGCGTGGATTTGCCACTCTCAAGTGGGCTTGAAAACATGATTTTGCCACTTCGCAAAGTGGGCTTAAAACTGACAATCATCGAGTTGTTCCAATTCAGGCAATCAAGCCTTCACCCATAGGTATTCAAGCAGTTAAGCACTTAAGCAAATAGCCTCATGGCAAGCATGTTATCATGGCAACACTCACACTCATGCAAGGATGCTAAAGCGTAAAACTTACAGAGTACTCCAAGCCAAAACAAAAAGCTAGTTAGAAATATATATGATCCTAACTATACAAGATGCCTAATGCAACACATGCAAAATGCAGCTAAATAGGCTCGACTATCTAAAATGGCATATGAATGCAACAGTTTGATACACGTATTCAAATAGGTATTGAAATACGATGCAGTTTGAATGATGCACTGAGCCCGATGCATGCAAGACAAATGGATCATGCAAACATGCAAGCATAAGGTATGCTAATCGAAACATGACTCTAAACTAACCATCGAAAGCGGTTAAGTAAAAGGGAGAAAGACGTGGGGAAGGGAGAAAGACGTGGGGTTGGAAGACAGGCACACACACACGCACGCTTATTACAACAATGTGCCCTCGCAGAGGAGGGTCTGAATAAGCTAAGCTAATATAAGCTAAGCTAATTAATCTAATTAAGCTAATTAGACTAATTATTACAAACCAATAAAGAAATAGCAAAGCTAAGCTACTTAATTATTACAACACTTTAACTAATTAAACAAATTAATTAAATTACAAATTGATGCTAACTATCAATTAAGCATTAAACTAAGCTGCTCCAGCTCTGTTCGAAGAAGAAGAGGATGCATGCTCGGTTTTTGCCCCGAAAAGCTCTCCGGTTTGCTCTTTAGAGGCTCTATTTGCAGGGTGTCTTCAAGAACACACTTTCCACCACTGAAACTTACCAAAACAAAACTGGGGAGTGCACCAGTGGCCTGCCGGCCATGAGGAGTTGCTGCCGGCCATCTGCCGGCCAAGAGTGGGACTCTGCCGGCCAACAATGCAAGGGTGCCGCCCATCAGTGTGGCATTGCCGGCCACTGGTGTGCTATGACACCAAACTGCAACAGAGCACAAAACAGAGAAAATGGAGGGTCTCCCTAGGGCATGTATGTATTGTGCCACTCCTTATCATCTTAAAACATCAAGGGAGAGGCACTATTGGATCCAAAACCATCAATCAAGCATGCAATGCATGATAGCCAAAGATCCAACTTGATACAATTTAATAAATGCAAGACAAGCAAGACTCTAAGACCACTACCTTATCATGGAAGATCAAAGGCAATAGAGACAAATGGAATCGGCTCATTTTCATCACTTTGAGTATCAAATGGACCAATTCACCTTGTGTTCAATGTAACGTCCGATTGAACACAATGCAATGCACAAATGTAACATGCTTATCTTGACATGTTTTACTTGATTCAATACTTGTTTACTCCTTTTACATTACCGAGCCATTCATCAACCAGTTAAGTCCAATGTGAAAAGTCCTCTGATTGGAAAGATGGCCTCAGCCGCAAGCACCTTAGCATGAAAGAAGCCTCTTGTTGTTGGTTAGTAGAAAGCCTCGTGCTGTCGGTTAGTAGAAACCCTCAAGAAAAGGTTAAAACTATTAGGCATGAGAGCCTCAATTCCATGCTTAAGCCAACAAGGGGCTTAAGACCACTTTCAAAATCAAATTCAAAAGTTAAGCATAAAGGAAGATTGTAGATATTCAGTGCTGATATGGCATGCTAAAGACACTAAATCATGCAATCAACAAATGCGCAACATTTTAGGAGACTTGAACATCAAAAACTAGTGAAGTGCATTACACTAGAACCATGCAATATCCAGCACAAAGGACCAAACCAGCTCTGGACAGAGCTTAAACATGCCAAAACAGTGGCTAAAGTGAGCTAAGACGGTAGCATGAAAAGCAAGAAAAACATGCTCATGTATTGGCTCATAAACAAGGCATAAGGCTCAACTCTCAAACACAATTAAAGAGTGATATATGTGAGAGTATGACAGTGATATATGCTCTGAAATCACATGAGAAATGATGCTATATCATGCAAACATCACAAGAAAAGCATGCTAGAGGCCCTAAAACTCAAAGCTAGCTAAGGCACTGGCACTATAGCTATGCAATACATGAGCCATATGACCAAAACAACCCAAAACAGTCCTAAAATAGCCTAAATGGAGTTCTAAAACATGCTTGAAACAAGTCAAGAAAGGCTAGACCTAGAGGCCAAAACAATAGCACATGTTAGGCAATTTAGCACAATTGCACTACAAGCATACAAAGCAAAGCTCGAAGGACCAAACCAGCCCAAAACAGTACTAAAACATGCCAAATCAGAGGCAAAAATATGCTGGAAATAAGCTAAGATAAGCTAGAAAAACATGCTACTTTGTAATCCTAACAAGGCATGACATAGAGAGACAAGGAGGGGAGGCTATCCCCTCCCATTTTGGGCCTCAAAACAAGCTTTCCACCACTAAAATTCCTCTAGAATTCAGTGGTTTTAAGGCCAAAAAGAGATTGTTTGGAAAGCTTGAAAGAAAACTCAAAAGGCTTTACAAGCCAAGGAGCAAAATGGAGGAAACACCCCCCTAACCAAACAAGGCTTAAACCACCATTTTAGAACCTCAAAATCAGAGGTTTTTACAGTTGAAAACCAGCCTTGAAATGGTGGAAAAAGATGGCCAAGCAAGTATTTAAAACAAGCTTAAAGGGACAAAGTTATACGTCTTGAAGCCAAGCACACTTTAGGCCATAAAACCAAGTCAAAACCACCTTAAAGAGCTCCAAGAAAACATTCTAGCAACCTCAGCCCAAGGATCAACAACTTTGATTAAGGGTTTAAAGGCAAAGGAGAAGTGTATCTACACTTATAAGCTTTTATGCACAAAGGTTCTTGAGAGGGAGAAATGTAGAGAGAGAAGTGTAGAGAGAGAGGCTCCCAAAATTTCACTCCCAAAATGGTCTAACCCTTGAATATATGAGATATGGCTTCAATATATAGCAATATAAGAGCCTTAGGTCGAAAATATCTCAAGAGAGACAGCTGGAACAGCTGGAGCAAAAATATCTGCCAAAAACTACTTTCTGGTATCAATGGCCGGAACTTTTTCATTGTTGGCTGGCAGTTAATCATTGTTGGCTGGCATGGGACACTCTTGGATGGAAGGGGGTCGGAATTGACCATTCATGGCCGGCACATGGTCAAAAAAATCCCATTCATGGTCAGAAACTTCCACCTCTGGTTGGACAGAAAAATCAGCTTTTTGGGCCCAACTTCAAACGGGCATAACTCCTTCATATGGACTCCTTTGCAGGTCATTCTTGAGCCTAAATTTAAGCCCTTGAAGTATTATTTCCAATGGTGGCAGCTACACATCAAAATTCCAACTGTGCAAAAGGTTATGCCCATTTGAGTGAAGATTGCTCAGTTTCGATCCTACCCAGATTCATGCTAAACTTCTCCCAAACTTGGTTTCTTCTCTCCTCTCTTCTTTTCTTCAACTCCAAACCCCTAAATAAGGTGTTTTGAAAGATTTTTCAAAGAGTTCACCTCTCTTTCATGCATTTCCACTTTGTCTTTACTCGGTTTACCGAAAAGCGCAACATTTAACAAAATGCGAGCGTCGGAACATCGTAGGAACTTTTTTCAAAAACTATTTTGAAAGAGAGGGTTTTAAGGTCTAAAAAAAAAACATTTTAGTCAAAAGGCTTTGGTCCAAAAAGGGGGTGTGAAGTTGGGATTTGACGCTCCTCGTGCCGAAGAAATCGAACCTTTGCACTACACATCTTTTACCATCAAGTAAACAATCAGTGGCGCCCAAATCTTAAGGGCGGTCAAAAATGGGGTGTCTACACCTTGGCCGGTACAAAACATATACAATAATCAAACAAAATGAAGCTCTTGCTCCAAGTCCTTCCATGCTATTGCCTTGGCGGAGGCATATCATCAGTACTTGAAAATGTTTTTCCCACATAAGGTGAGCCAAAGCCCTGTAGAAATAATTCAACACAATATATGAATCTTAACAAAGATACAAGTGAATGCTTATTCAATGCTCGTGCCAGAACATTTTATATCTTTTTCCAAAACCATGTAATGCCAAGTCAATATCAGAATTCATGAATCACTTCCTTTACATTAGAAAAAATGGCAGTGAATCACACTTTGGGAATCTCAAAACATTTTTAACCTTTTGACGAAAATTTCGTTCATGTGAAGCTGTAAATTGGCACCGATGTAAACGTAGGCTCTACAAGCACTATTATTGCCATTTCATGAAAATTTCATCTGCAGGAAACCATAAACCGGCACCCATGTAAATGTAGGCTCTGCAAGCACTCCTATTTCCATTTCACGGAAATTACGTCCCCGGGAAACCGTAAACCGGCATCCATGTATACACTTTGTTTTTAGGACTTTTACCATGGATACTCAAGCCAACTTATTTCAACGAGACGACACATACTCTCAACTTTCACCCATTTTCTCAAAACGATGAACATTTCCAGTGTATAAATATGAAATAATGGTCGATACAAATGGATGAGACAATAGTTTCAATTCTCCTAATTCTCATACAATTTCTACAACAATCATAGTTATCCTCCACCGATAGCCCAAAACAGATATTTCTAAACAGATAAACAATGTTTAATAAAGATAAACTTTCCAAATTTCAAGATGTCAGTGATAATACATATCCAACTCCACAATCCTCATCAATATCAACCTAATTCCATATTTCCAACATCATTTTCACTTATCCTTTCGACATCAACATTTGATATATTTAGGGTAACCCCCATTTCTTTATAAACTAATTTCAAAGGTAAAAATCCTCTATTCCATCATAACTCAACAATAAATACATTATTTTAATCATTTCCAACAGAGCATTTGAGAACCCTTCTTTTGAAATCAAGCCAAACCCTAGGTTTGTCCAAAAGTGCTCCAAATCACAATGTTGTTTTATAAAGACAAATATCTAAGTTAAAAATCATAAGAAAGTGCGGAGAATCCCTACCTCTAGCTTAGAAGATGAGAGAAAGAGTAAAGAAACTTCAACAATGCCCAAACCCAACTTTGTTCGGATGAAAAGGAAGCCCACGGCGTGCTTTACCTTTTTAATAAAGGGACATGGGTGAAGAACTCAATAGATCTAGGTATATTTGTAGAGACAAGTAGAGTGTTAGAGAGAGAAATTGTAGGTATAGGATTTTTAGAATGTTTAGAAAGAGAAAGAAACAGAAAAGTGACTTAAATGTGGCTTTTTACAAACTGATATACGCGCAGATCACTCGAGCGCAAGAAGTGTCGCTTGAGCGACCAGACACAATGAGTTGTATCGCTCGAGCGCATGAAGCTTCGCTTGAGCGAAGAATACCAACTCCCAGAAGTTTTACAGACAGAAGACCACCGCTCCAGCTCAAGAAGGGCCGCTCAAGCCAACAACGCTCGAACGTAAGAAGCTTCGCTTGAGCGAAGAATACTACCTCCTAGTAGTTTTGCAGACCTGCAAAAGTATTGAGAGTTCATAAAGACTCTTCGAGCGCAAGAAGTATTGCTTGAACGAAGAAACAAAATTTTAGGCAACAACAGTTTGAAAAACAAGCTACCAACCTGTTCCAAACGCAATCAACACATTCCAATAGCCAAACTTAAAGAGAAATAAGGGGAAACAAGACATGAACAACTATATAAGACAATGAAACTTAGATCCAAAACATTAAATAGGTCAGGTCTAAACTAGAATCACTATAACCTCCCCCCTTAAGGAATTTCGTCCCCGAAATTTTAAACCAAACATTGAAACCATGCTTAAACCAATTACTACAATGATAGTAATTCAAATTTATCACTATGACCCATCCACCAGTCATCCATTCTCATTAACATGATAAACGAGTTTTTAATACTGAATATACAACTCACATTTCGAAAACATATACAATGTTTATATTACATTAAGATAATAAAGTTTTCAATACATGTTCAAACATCAACAAATGAGTCCAGATACTTCTCACGGACTTTTGTCTCACACTCCCAAGTCGCCTTTTAACCCCGTGTTGTCGCCACAACACTTTAACCAATAGAAATGTCTTGCTTCACATGACTCAACCCCAAGTATCTAAAACTTAAACCGGTCTCTCTCATGCAAGGCATTCTCATCTGCTTGAAATTTAGAACAAGGTGGTAACTAACCAAAAAGAGAATCCAATACCAACCCGAGTCTAGTTCCATTGGGATAACTTTCCGGATCCTGGTCCAACGTCTTGCGGTTCCAAAGACGCTCGGGCAACCAACCAAAAAAAAAAAAGAAAAAAAAAAGCATAGATGTCTCTTCGACTGACATAACTTGCGGCGATTTATGAGACAAGAAACAACCACCTTCAACAACAACAACAACAACACAACAACAACATCAACAATAGCAACAACAACAGCCTGAATTCTAAGACGTCCACCACGCCTCGACTATCTACAATACCCAAATCCCCACTGAGTGCTTAACACTCAAACACAGAAAATAAGGGAACCACTCACACACAAGGCTTTCAGCCAACTCTTGTAAAACAATAATGCAAAATAAACACGGTTAAACAGACAACACGGCAACACATTAACCTCCAATAAAGTCTAAGCTCCTAATAAAATAACTATCTAACATGTAACTAGCAACTTAGGCTAGATCACGAGACATTCCACAATACTAGAAAATACAACCCCTTTTAGGTTTAAGAAAATTTCTTTTATTCATTTTCCTGAAATACCATATTTCTAAAAAGGTGCTCAATCTCGCACCGCCTATAACCAAAGTATCTTTTCCGACTTCCTCTACAAAACCCAAAGATTTCCAAAACCGTGCCATTTTTCGAAAACCAAAAGTGTCATTTGTATTTCAAAACTCCCTTTTATTCTCATGATTTGTTAGATTGAGCTTTTTTATTTTTTATTTTATTTATTTATTTATATTATTATTATTATTAAACCAAAAACTTACATTTCCAACCAAAACCGATTTAGTTCAAAAGACACCCTCCAAGGTCGCAATACCAAAAAGAAAATTTATGTTTTCCTTAAAATCATTCCTTAGCGTTTCTCCGGTGAACCATAGCATGGTCACCTAACAAAACCCAACACACCCATGGTGACGCCACAACATCAACACCAATTTTCATGACAAAAAAGTCCCAGGAAAAATTTTGAAGTGCCAACAACAACAATATAACATGAGTAAAGAAATTTAATAACCACCAATCATATAATGGCGTAAAAGCGTTCACATGACCAAAGTTTACAACCGTAACACCAAATAGGTTACCACAAACTCAAAACAACATCCTAAATGTCCATACGGGACTTACATGCCACACAATGACACCGTTCAACACCAACCTATTCCCGAGGTGACTATATGTTAACCAACCTGGATACCGACCAATCATCTAACTACACAACAATCTCCCACTAGCCTCTAAACACTTGATATACTACTTTATTCCACCTAACTCAACATCAACACTGACAAATTGCCCAAATATACCAATTCCGAGATGGAGCTCTTCACACAATCTCACCTATTCGTTGAATCACACCCGATTTCTCAAGGTCAACCTATACTAAGTTTAATTCCAATTAACTCTTCATACCCATGCCTATATAGAAATTACATCCTCAATCCATTTATGCGGTCGAGTTGGACTCTTAAAGACCAAAACACACAACCCATACACTCAAATTAGTTCACACATACACCCGTGGCAGTCAAACACCTCGCACTACACAATCCCACTACATTACTCGAAGTTCCACTCCCAAAGCAAACAACGAACACACACACTCAAGTGATTCAATACTACCGAACATAGGCCATCTATCAACACAATAAATGCACCATTGCCACACCGAGGCAACCTCCTGGGATAGTCCTATGACCAATCCGCTTACGACACATCAACAAACAACCATCAACCATACACAGGTACACGCCATGATAAGTAACTTACCATTACGTACTACACCATATCTCACCTCAACACCAAGCAGGCTACTTCGGCACTACTCCTCATTCTTCCAATGTACCCTCAATCCCTATCGAATTCAGCACAAGCAAGGCACATAACCTTACTTTCTCGCATTGAGCCAACTCACAAGAGTTTACCACTCTTTAACACCACCACTAACACGTAGTAAGACCAAATCTAAGAAAGAATGAACACACACCCCAAATCTTTGGTGACTGACAAGGTCAACCCTTCATCTTACATTCCATACCACCACACATTACACGGTTCAAACCGAACACTAATTCTCCTGGCCAACCTTCTAGTTACAAACACTTATTGAACAAGTACCCTAACATAACCCCAACAAATGCACACAACACCTATAGACTCAAACAACATACTCCAAAGACCAAAACCTACAATTCTCACTCTCGAAAATAACACAATATATTATTCACAACCTAATGCTCATCACACTTCACATCTCTTCCAAGAACTCTCACAATGATATATCAAAACTTCTACCACTAACATAAAACCCAATAAGGAGTATTCAACAAAACTACACACACCCGACAAGCATAACTCTACTCGCCCAAAGGCAACCTCGACCGAAACATGTTTTACTTGACAACCACCTTAATTCAAAATAAGGCTTACCAGCCATCACCTTCTCAAACCAAAACACAGTCGAACATAGAACTCATCACATTAGCCCACTTCAATGTCATTACCTGCTCCAATCCATAGGAATAAACGAGCAAACATACATATCTAAGAAAATAGTCATGATGTTTCAACATCTCCAAAATATATTGCTTACAAAACAATAACATTCGATTATAAAATAATAACCCATCGGTTATAAAACAGAATAACCAAAATGAAACTACTCCACCAATACTACCATCATTACCGTCCCTTACTGGACTGCCAAAACTGGTCATTCTCAAACCCTAAGATGCCCTAAGAGTTCACACACCAAGGACAAGAACTACTAATGTGTCCTAGCTGGCCACAACTGAAACAAACGCATAATTCCCCATTCAATGACTGAAAGTTCGACTCTGTAAAGGTCCTCAAAGTTTAACATGCTCGATTCTGGTATAGGTATCGCCCTTGCCTGGACAGATAAGGATGAGTCCAACTGGACTCCAATACCCCCAAGGATGTTCCATGCTGGAAGCAATGACGTCTATTAGGGCCCAATTGACCACATTTGGAGCAAGTAAGTGGTCCCTTATTGTGTAACTGATCCAAAGTTTGAACAGGTAAAGGTCCCGACCACTACTCCCCTTGCGAGACTCCAGTCGCTCTAGATCCCAACTGACTAGATAGTTCCAGTGGTACAATTATTAGTTGAGTCACTAACCTTGCCTTCCTCCTCTAGTTCCTAAAAGGCCTACCACAACCCCGAGTTATAAAGTCATTGAAATGGCCTCCTTCTCACTCCGCTCCATGACTAGGACTACTGCCTCTACATGAGCTACAACTTGAACAAGCAAATGATAACTTCTATGCCAAGACCTGGTAATCCTTCCTGGATGTCATCACACAACCTTCTCTTAAACTATGAACAATGAAGCTCCTCGGTTTCTACCAATTCCAGAGCAAATCTTGACAGGTTAGTAAACCATGCCTCAAATTGTGCCAAGGGTGTCGTTCCTTAGCGCAACTCCACAAATTGTTTCCTCAATTCTTCCCGTGTGAAATGAGGAAAACTGTCACTTCCTCGTCTTGACATCTTAATAAAGGTAACACAACCGATTAACACATTTACAAATATGCTGAAGATAACTCACTCAAGTCCTAATACAGTGGACAACAAATAATTCACTCCACATAAGCATGAACGCTAGACAATGATCGTCCCGCGATGTTGCCAGAGTTCCAATTAGAAATAACAATGATCAAATGCTCTTCTAACAGGACTTTTAGAAACTCATAGACCCAAATAGTATCTCAGAAATGAAGTCCCATACCTACTTAGTCACATAATCATGTTATCAAATAGCATATCAAACATACAAACATCTCAATCAAGCGAGACAAATCCATTGGGGTAAGAACCACTTCCCATGTACCCAAAGTATTCAAACCCTGTACGCTTTGATACCAAGTTGTAATGCCTCGAAAATATAAGATAATGTGTTTCAAAAAATGAATATCCTTTCCGTTCATATATGATTTGAATTATACAAAAGATAACACATGCATTTACACATTCACGAACTCTAACCTTGAATCTGTAGTATATGTTACAATAGGAGATATGATATAAAAGTAAAAGATATAATAAATGTCCTAAAGACTTACAACTTTCCAAGACGATGTTTGGTTACAACAAAAGTGAATTTAAATCCAATACAGTTAAAGGCCCTTGGCCAGTACAAAACATATACAACAATCAAACAAATTGAAGCTTTTGCTCCAAGTCCTCCCAAGGTATTGCCTTGGCGGAGGCATATCATCAGCACCTGAAAATGTTTTTCCCACATAGGGTGAGCCAAAGCCTAGTAAAAATAGTCCAACACGGTATATGAATCTTAATAAAAATATAAGTGAATTCCTATGCAATGCTCGTACCAAAACATTTTATATCTTTTTCCAAAACCATGTAATGCCAGGTCAATATCATAATTCATAAATCACTTCCTTTATAATAGAAAATAGGGTAGTGGATCACACTTTGAGAATATCAAAACAATTCCACCATTTCATAGAAATTTTCGTCCGTGTGAAATGTAAAATGGAGCCCATGTAAACATAGACTCTACAAGCACTACTATTGTCATTTCACAAAAATTTCATCCACGGGAAATCGTAAACCAACACCCATGTATATGCGCGGTTTTTAGGACTTTCACCATAGACACGCAGGCCAATTTATTTCAATGAGACAACACATACTTCTCAGATTCACTCATTTTCTCAAAACAGTAAACATTTTTAATGTATAATATGACATAATGCTTGATGCAAACGGATGAGACAATAGTTTCAATTCTACTAATTCTCATGCAATTTCTACAAGAACCATAGCTATCCTCTACCGATAGCCCAAAATAGATATTTCTAAACAGATAAATAATTTTCAATAAAGATAAACTTTCCAAATTTCAAGATGTGAGTGATAATACATATCCAACTCCACTATCCTCATCAATATCAACACAATTCCACATTTCCAACATCAATTTCACTTATCCTTTCGAAATCAACATTTGATATATTTAGGGTAAAACCCCCATTTTTATAAACCAATTTCAAAGATAAAATCCACTAATTCATCATAACTTGGCAATAAATACATTCTCTGAATTATCTCCAACAAAGCGTTTGAAAACCCCTCTTTTGAAATCAAGCCAAACCCTAGGTTTGTCCAAAATTTTCCCAAATCACAATGTTGTTTTATAAAGACAAATATACAAGTTAAAAATCATAAGCAAGTGTGGAAAATCCCTACCTTAAGCTTAGAAGATGAGAGAAAGAGTGAAGGAACTTCAACAACGGCCAAACCCAACTTCGTTCGAATCAAAAGGAAGCCCACAACGTGCTCTACCTTTTTAACAAAGGGACACGGGTGAAGAACTCAACAGATCTACGTGTATTTGTAGAGAGAATTAGAGTTTTAGAGAGAGAAAGTGTAGATCTAGGCTTTTTAGAATGTTTAGAGAGAGAGAGAAATGAAAAAGTGACTCAATTGTGGCTTTTTTACAAACTGATATATGTGCAGATCGCTTGAGCACAAAGTGTCACTTGAGTGACCAAAAACAATGAGTTATATTGCTCGAGTGAAGAATACCAACTCCCAGAAGGTTTATAGACAGAAGACCATCGCTTGAGCTCGAGAAGGGCCACTCGAGCCAACACTGCTTGAGCGCAACAAGCTTCACTCGAGCAAAGAATACCATATTTCAGTAGTTTTGCAGACCTGCAAAAGTAATGAGAGTTCACAAAGACTGTTCAAGCGCAAGAAATGTCGCTCGAGCGAAGAAGCAAAATTCTAGGCAACAACAATTTAAAAAACAAGCTACCAACTTGTTCCAAATGCAACCAACACATCCCAATAGCCAAACTCGAAGAGAAATAAGGAAAAACAAAACATGAGCAACTATATAAGACAATGAAATCCAGATCCAAAACATCAAATGGGTCGGGTCTAAACCAGAATCGCTATAATTAGTAAGCCCTCAATAGATCTAGATGTGATCCTAACTATTGAGCTGCACGGGTTAACTTTGTAATTTGACTTCTAAGAATGTTGCATCATTGAATGACGAAATATCTAAGAGCCACGCCATCTAAGATATGCAAGCTTAAATGAGTTAGTCATTAAGTGTAAGATGAGTAGCTAGTATGAGCAGTGCTTTGCTCTCTATCCAGCTGATGAGAGTGGATGGAACAAAATTTCACGCAATATGACAGTGTGCATTCAACTATCACTTTAAAAGATTAGCGCTTAGAGGCTACAAAAACTATTTACACTTAGTGAGAAGATTAGCGTATAGTGGCTGCAAAATCCATTAGCATTGCTAACTTGTCCAAGTCTAGACACTTACTGTTTCCACACTTGTGTGTGAGATATGAAGATGTACTTCTTGTATGATTCTTTATCTAGGTTAACGCCTTTGGATGGTGTTTATCACTAAGCGTAAAAGTTGCAGCATAGTAATTAAAATGTCAAGGTCACGTTGGTTGTTATAACTAAGATTTTGATGCATTGTTCGTAAGAGCATTGTGTTAAATTAGAATCTTTTGCCTAATTTGTGCTTAAGTTGCTTCAAGAGAAGTCATAGGTTAGTAGCTTATTCTCTCATTCTTGTGGATAGTAGAATTAGTTGTAACTAACCATGAAGCGAGAAAAGGAGATGGCAAGAGGAGTATCGTCATGTTTCAACTAGATGCAATAAAGAGTATAAAGAATAAAATTGACTTGAAGGTGCAGGAGATTAGCAATTACTAGTTAAATTTACGACTTAGGCACACTTGATATCTCCATGACATCATTTTATGATCTAGTGAACATGAGTTAATCATGAGTCATTGCCTAGTTGGACCTATGCCATTACACTTGTCTTCAAGAACTCACACATTAAGATGATTGGAATTAGTTTATCGCATTGGTCATGAATCGGTGGCGTATTGTACTTAATCACATTGGTGAGAGGATAACATGGATGGTTTGAGTAGGCCCTCTTGGGCCCACTCGCTTGCGGCATCTTGCTCTCATGTGAATGTGAAACTTTGTTCACAATGACTACACATAAGTAAGTCAGAAAGCCGCAAAAGGGCATCCATATTAGCGCATTTGGTCACATAAAGTTTTCTTAGCAGAGGTGACGTGAATAGAGTTTTGGAACTTTATAAGTGTCACGGCCCAAACCCGCCCCTAAAAGTTTGGCTCATGACTGGCTAGTAACCTCTTGATTACTTACGGCCTCAGGCAGATTACAAAGAATTTATCATAATTGGGCCTGAGCGGAAGAAAATAAAAGAACAAAACATCCATTAAGCCACCAAGGACTTAACAAAAATGTAGCATCACAGGAACTCCCCAAAAACACAAAAAGGCTCCAATGTTGGACGCTTAACAAAACAGGTCCATCAAAAGTTTCTTGAAGCTGACCTAGGGTTGGCCTCCGAGCTGTTCACCTACATAAATATATATAAATACGGAGTGAGCAAGGCTCAGTGAGTAATAATAATGTAAGGAGGTTCATATGAATGAGCATATGTCTCAGAGAATATATATATATACCATATACATGTCTTATTCATAATCACATTCCAAAATGGCCTCAGGCCCACGTAAGACGGAACGATCTTGGGCTCAACGTAATATGAAATGGTCTCAGGCCCAGCATAATATGGAACGACCTCAGGCCCAACATGTTAATAACTATTTTGAACATTATAGGGTAGATGGAACATCGACATGTCTCCATCTCCCTCAGCCTTAGGGCATTAGTCATAAACAATTCATATTAGACATAACAGCCTTGGGCCCATCATACATAACACAAATAGAACGACCTTGGGTCCATTTCATATTCCATTGTAATCCAATGCTCAATCATTCCAATCAAAACACAATTATATAAAGCATGCCATTCATGATAAAAAATACATAAGTCATAACATATCGTTACACTACTATTACTCACAGTAATTTGGTCGTGCAATGGTCCATTCCGGCAAGTGACCAACACATTCAACACATACAAATTTTATAAGCAATCAATTCTTTTCTCAGCTTCTTCTCTTTAATCATTTTTCCGTTCGTTCAATTTCTAGCCATCTTTAAGCATTTTGGATGGATAAAATACACACATTAACAGATTTAGAGGGTCGAAAGGTGGAACAGAATGTAACATTTTTCCTCCTTATCTCCCATACATGAGGAAGACCCCCACCGCACGTGCAGAAAGGTGTACCGCATGTGCGGCCCACACGTGCTTTTATTTCAAAATGCTCGACTTGCTTGCTCAATTTTCTACACGTGCGACTGTGCATCCCGTACGTGCGGCTATGAGCCCCACTGTAGACACCCTAATCAAACTTGACCACCATTGAGCTTAGGTCCCTTAGAGTCTTATTTGAGCTTTGGAAGGAGGTTTGAGCTTGGATTTGTGCCTAAATTGTGCTTTGCTTCAAGATAGAGCACTTACCTTATTTAAGCTTATTGTGCATACTTATTTTCCTATCTTTTTCAACTGTTTTAAGGCTATTTTTGAAGTGTAAAAAACTCTGCTTTTTGTGACCTAAAAATGGTGGTTTGAGCCTTTTTGAGTTAGGGGGTTGTCCACCCTTTTGGCTCCTTAGCTTGTTAAGTTTTTTTTGCTATTTTTCCACACTTTCAAATCAACTTTTTTGGGCCTTTTAACCACTAAATCTCAGAGGTTTTTGAGTGGTAAAAATCAAATTTTGAAGTCCAAAATTGGAGGGGTTAACCTCCCCTCCTTGTGTCTTGTTTACATGCCTAGTTAGCTTCATGTGTTTCTCATTTTTTCTAGCCTAACTTAGCTTTAGTCCAACATGTTTTTGCCTCTATTTTGACTTGTTTTAGCTTTGTTTTGGGCAGGTTAATTCAGTTGAGGCTTGTATTGCATGGTTGTAGTGTTAATTCCTTCACTAGCTTATTGTTTTTATGCTTTGATCACCATTGTTCTGAGTTGAAAGCATGTTTTAGTGTTGTTTTGCACTCCATTTCAACACTTAAGATCTCTACAATCTCCCTCCGTTCTTCACTCTTTCATTTTCTTTGAAAGTGGTTTCAAACCACTTGTTTGCCTAAGTGTGGAATTGAGGTGTTGCACCTAATGGTTTAATCCCTTAGAGGGTTCATTACTAACAGTGTAATGCCTCTTTCATGCCCAAAGCAACTTTTTGTTTGAGCCATCTCTCTATTAGAGGACACCCACCAATGGACTTAATCGATTAAAGAATGAATCGGTAATGTAAAATGAGTAAATAAAATGAACAAGTAAAAGAGGCAAGATAAGCACCTTTCGTGTTGCATTACATATGTTCGAATCGGACGTTAATTCAAACGCAAGGAAAATGGGACATTTCATACTCAAAAGTGATGAAATGTGCCACTTTCTTTGGTCACCATCACTCTTGATCATGCATGATAGGGCAGTGGTCTTTTTGAGTCTTGTTGTGTATTCATTAAGCTTGTGGAAGCTTGGTTCCCTAGCCATCTTGCATGTGAATTGCTTGGTTGATGGTTTGAGGGCCAAGAGTTACACTCCTTTGAGCTTTTGTGATGACAAGGAGTGTAATAGTAAAAACACTTCTTGAGAATACACTGCTTTGCCTTTGTTTGCTCTCTGTTGTAGAAAAAGGAAGTTTAGGGTAGAGGTGGCCGATCGTCCACCAGCAATGGCCGATGGCCATCAATGGTAGCCGACCGCCACCATTGGTAGCCGATCGGCCATCAATGAAGAAAGTTGCTCAGTGTGATGGAAAATGAGAGCAGAGGTGTTTTGGAAGTTGGTAACTTCTTTGGTGTTCAAGTTTGCAAATAGAGTCTTACAGCAGTGAGGTAGTGGCATTTTCGGGTGGAAACCAACAGAGCATGCATGTGTCCCTTGCCCCTCGAGGCCATTTAGTTGCTTTGCCTAGCTGATTAGGGGTAGATAGTTAATTATTTAATCACTTTATTTAGCTTAGAATAGCTAGTTAATTCAAGTGTTGTAATTAATTAGTTAGTGTAACTAGTTATTCGATTCTGGTTTGTAATAATTAATTAGCTTAGAATAGTTAGTTAATTCATTTCAAGTGTTGTAATAGTTAACGTAGCTAGTTGCTTAGCTTATTCATTTGGACCCTCTTTCGTGAGGGCGTAATGCTGTAATAAGTGTGAATGCGCGTGTGTAAGTCTTCTAACCCAATGTCTTTCTCTCTTTTATTCAATCGCTTTTGATGGCTAGATTAGGGACATTTTCAATTATCATGCCTTATGCTCGCATGTTTGCATCCATTCATTTGTATTTCATGCACCGAGGCTCAACGCATCATTCAAACTGCATTGCACTTTCAATGCTTATTTGAATACGTGTTTATCGCATGTATTTCATGCACCGAGGCTCAACGCATCTTTCTAACTAGTTTTTGTTTTGGCTTAGAGTACTCGGTGAGTTTTCATGCTTTAGCACACTTGCATGAGTGTGCTTGCCATATTGCCATGTTTCGCATGCTTACCATGAGGCTATGTGCTTAAATGCTAAACTGCATGAATGCTTGTGGATGAAGGCTTGTTGTTTGAATTGGAACAATTCAACGAATGCGCGTTTTAAGCCCACTTTGTCGTGGCAAAATCTTGTTTTAAGCCCACTATGTTTGGTGGCAAATCCGCATCTTTAAGCCCACTTGAGGGTGGCAAATTCAAACCATTTTTACAAAACAAACATGACTTGAAATGTTCCAATTCTTGCGATTTAGTCTATATTTGCTTGTACGCATCACATAGTAAGGTTAGATTAATAACCAGAATAAGAACCCATAAGGTTTATAAAACGACATATCATGGTTAGTAGAGGCCGATCTTTGATCGGGCGAGCGGGGGTGCTCAATTCATGACCTTCCCCCCTTGTATCCAAGTTCCCGAGCTGAGGCTACTTTGGTGATGACGAACACGTGGCCTTTGACACGAGTCAGGGTTTTCTAAATTTCCCCAAAAACAAAATATTTAGGTGGCGACTCTGTATCTTGTAAAGTAGTCCAATTTTGGCATTATTTGATTTAAAATTGATTTTCCAAAAGATTTTCCGGTTGGACTCTTTGGTGATTATCTGTTTCACATTGCACTTGTGAGACTAAATTCAGAACCGCAGGAGTCCCAACTGTGGGGCCTTTCTTTTCAAACCCTTTTCGAAAGGAGGGGCATAGAAAAAGGCGAGTCCACAGTTTCTAGCGACTCTGCTGGGGATTTAGAGAACTTGACTCAAACTTATGATATGTTATTTTATCTACACTCATGTGTTTCTTTGCATTTCCATTTGCATCGGTGCGCCTAAGTCACAATGTTTGTCATCTGCTATTCCTGAACGGTTTGTCGGAGGCTTGCTTGGAAAAGCTTGCCAAAAGGCTGACCGGTTGGGGGCTCTGCCACGATGGGAACACAACCCTTGGATCTGGACTACCGTTGTATCGTTTGATCCTCCTTTCACTTCTCGATGTCAGGTGTGAGAGGTATATTAGGTAGTCTTGCTGAGGTTCCCTTTTTGACGAATCAACCTAGTTACATATCGGAAGCCATAAAGACTGTTCCAAACTAGGACAGGTTGCTCACCCAAGTGCAGGATAGTATGAAACCGCTTATTTGTGTAGTGAATCCCTAGTTCCTGACAAAATTAGGACAAGGTAACCCTACCTCATCATAGGGGTGTTTTGGCTCTCACTTGCTTGATACGTGCTTTTAGAGTGAAACTTTGTAGGAGTGTATGTATCAGTTGCAAGTCTGGATATTAGTTTGAGGGTATCAGTTTTGGGGCAGAAATCAATGTTTGAGTACAGTTCTCCAGCTTGTGACTACAATTGCATGTTGTGTCTATTTGAGCCGAGGTGCTGTGCGGTTTCTGATTTTGTTTCTTTTGCTTTATTTTCTTTTTGCAAGGTAGTCTGTCACGATTGCTTCAGATGAGTCTGTTAGCCCCTAAGCACTTTGGACCCGAGTAAGGCGACTTTACCGATTCGGGGATCTTGTGAGAGGACAACCAATGTTTGCTTCACTACCGCCAATTACAAGACGAAGGAGAGTCAGGCATAATTCACCAGTTCAGCAGCTACCTTCATTCAGTGAAGTTGAATCATCTACTTCTACTCCAAACAGAGAGTATTCATCGGTTCTGGTGGCTCAAAATCCTTTATTCAACATGGAAGATATGCTTCGACAACTCCAGCAAACTATCGAAGCTATGTAGCTAGATGCTACTTGCCAAGCAGAAGTAACCACCCGCCAAGTGGAAATTACAGCCCAGCAGGCTGAGTTGATCACTAGGCTTCAACAATAGCAACCGCAACCTGCAATAGCCTCTGCATCTCATGCACCCCCAGCAAGAATTTCGGCACCCGGGGTCACAATCAATGTCCAGGAAAATATGGGCATTCAGGCCAATCTTATCCCACCTCAGACCTCCAAGGCACCCGTTTACCCGACAGAGGCGCCATTTGAATTCGAGGTTGACCCTACTGTACTGAAAGTGAGCAAGTTGGAAAAGCTCTTTAAACGGGCACAGGGTGTGAATTCCATCCCTGATATTGAGGATGGCTATATTGATTCGGCAGTGACGTTGCTAGATAGATTCAAGATGCCACACATAGACCGCTTTGATGGCTCGGGTGATCCCATGGTCCATCTATGGCTATTCTCTAACATCCTACAGCCCATGGGTCTCACCAGGCTACAGAAGCTGTCGTTCTTCGGCCGGACCCTGTCGGGTATAGCGCCCATTTGGTATGCCAAACTTGAAGACTCTGTGAAGAGAAATTGGAAGGAAATGGGTGAGGCCTTCATAGCACAGTACTCCTACAACACTCAGATCGAGGTCACAACTCATGATCTCAAAGTAACTCGCTAGGAGGCAAAGGAGGGCTTCTCGGATTTTGTGACATGTTGGAGGGCCAAGGCCTCTATGATGACCATTCGACCGGCTGAAAAGGACTAGATCAGAATGGTGGTCCGTAACCTGCAACCAAGACTGTTACAGAAAAGGATAGTCTTACCTCTGTTCACATTTGCTGACCTCTATGAAACAGGGGTGCAAATAGAGGATGCAATGAAGCAGGGTCTGATAGACCATGAGAAGGAGCAGCCCAAAAGGGCTTTCACATGCTGTTCCAATACAACTACTGGCTATAGTGCAGCTGTGAGGCCTTCAGATGTGGGCATGGTCACCACCACACCCAAGACTGCCAGTCCTTTTACCGACACATCCAACCCAACCTCCCAAATCCCAAGCCATCAGGCCCGAGGCTAGAGGGTTTTCACCCCACTCTACATGTCTCTATTTGCAGCCCTGAGAGTCCTGATCAGAAAAGGGCATCTGAAGCCGTTAGAACAATGCCCATTGCCCGATCCTCTCCCTCCTAAACATAACCCAGCCAAATACTGTGCCTTTCACCAGCAGCATGGTCATGATACTGATCAGTGCTTTACACTTCGTCATGAGATTCAGGATCTCATTGACAACAAAGTGATAGCACCTCCCGAAAATCCCAATGTCACTACAAATCCTCTCCCACCACATAACCAAGCCCCTTCTCCGCGACAAATAAAACTCATCCATACATTGGCCGTCCCTTACGATCCCAGTATAGACATCACCCCCTCCCACCTACCTAAGACGGCGTTGTTCATCCCGGAAAGCATAGATTTGTGCATGGTGAACACATCCATATCCCAATCTAAACCTGTGGTGGTAACCGTGGTAGATGAAGACAGGATAGCCTTGATGGAAAATGGGAATGTCAGTTCAGTGCCTGAGGGCTTTGTGGATTTATCTAAGGAGGAATACAACTCATGTTGTTATATTGTGCCGACCAATCAGGCCAAACCAAAGCTGGAGTTGCCAACAGGGGTGGAGGTCAGTGTAGTTCGGGTGGATGGACCAAGCCAAGGATTGGATGACTTAGTCGACCTCGAGGAGCACATCAACAATTTGCAGTTCTTCGCTGAGCAAGATTCGGGGGATGTGCAAATTAACTGGTTTGATCTGAACAGGTCAATAGATTATTCGGGGTGGCTCAACCTGATGAGGGATTTCAACCAAAGTTGGAACAGCCAAAAGTAAGAACTGCGACAAGGGGAGGAACGGCCGAGGACAAGGGGAAATTGTCAAAGAGCGCTGGTATCAAGAATTTCGCTCAAGAAATAAGCGTCATTAGTACTGTTAATACAAAGCAAGAAGCCGCACTGAAGTGGTTTGAACAGGAAAGGGATGGGAATAGTCAAGAAGCTAGAAAAGCCAAACACCCTGCGGGGGATAACTGTGATGTGAGAGTAATTACAATGGAACCGAATAATTGCCTATTGGTTGCCGGAGGAGTATGGTGGGAAGATGATGATCTGCATCTTGCACACACAGACGAGGATTGGGGTCAGGACCTGCCAGACGACACTTGGTGCTCTGAGGAGGTGGATCACATGACTAGAAGCGGGCGGTACTTCAAGCCCCCACACCTAGACCAACCTGAAGCATTCGAGAAGGATAAGTAAGCTAAAAAATATAAGGACAAGCAGTTGGAAGAAGAAGTTGTACTGAAGCAGCTAAAGAAGATTCAAGTATACATATCCATCTGGGGGTTGCACATGGCTTCGCGAATACACAGGCAAGCCATCCTATCACCAATGGATAAGGCTAAGCTATCTATTGACACAACTCCCGAACAACTAGTGGGACTTGTCTTCCCAAGAGGAGCTTCACCTACTTTGACCTTCTCGGATAAGGAATTATCGCTCGAGGGCTCTGCACATAACAAATTGTTGTACATCTCAGTTGAGTGTAGAGAGAAGTGGGTGTCGGTTGTATTGGTTGACACTGGGTTTGCAATCAATGTTTGTCCGTCGCGCATAGCCTATGCTATTGGCTTGAATCCAGCGGACTTTGTACCTATGGCCCAGGTGATCCGGGCATATGACAACACAAGCAGAGAGGTGATGGGGACAGTTCAGATCAGAACACAGGTTGGCCCGGCACAACAGGTTATTGAGTTTCACGTCCTGGATGTTCCGGCCACTTTTAACTTACTCTTTGGATGGTCGTGGCTGCACCAAGTGAAAGCTGTCTCTTCCACTCTTCATCAGATGCTGAAGCACCCTCTTAGAAAGGGGGTAGCCATTGTGTTTTGAAATTCATCTATACATCCTCCGCTTGAGGTCACCACACCAGTACTGGAGATTGTACACGGCGATGAGGATGTTTTCTTGTCTAGGTTTACCATGGTTGAGGCCCGGGTGGTGTAAGATATCTTGGCTATTGATGAGGGGTTGTACGTCAGTGCTCAATCAGTCTACCTCATGAACAAGCTACAACATATATCCAGGATGGGATTAGGAAGGAGGGACCACTAGGGCGTTACTGCACTAGCTGAAGTGCCACATAACCCACATGCCTTTTGTCTCGGTTACACATCTACCAAAGAGGACTGGGTAAGAAAAAGGAAAGAAATGGCAGGGAGAGCCAAAGCTAAACAAAATGGGAAGTACTATGAGCTTGTGCATAGGCCAATTCAACAAACTCTGAACGACCGCTTTGTCCGGGAGGGGGAATACTTCCCATTTTGCGGCTTTCCTGAGCCATGGTGCAACTTTGAGAAACGACGTCTGCCCGGCTTTGAGATTTTCTTCGATCTACAACTGCAAAAGGATGAAGCCACAGAGGAACATACTGAATTAACTGCTAAGGATGAATAGAGTACAGAGGGTGAGTCCAACAGCAATGAACTTGAGATAGGAGCAGCGCTGGCGTGTCTCCTTTCGGATCCTCAGATCAAACTGAAGAGCTTGGGGGATGACTTCACCGTTTCCATGATCGGAGATCAATCAGGTGTGGACCCTTCCAGTGGTATTCTGGATGCATCTAACACACCATCCCTCACTTGGCAGTTGGAGGAGGGTTTTCTGTCCAGTAGTTCTAAATCAGGTAGTAAGCCAAAATTTGATTCCACAGAGTCTGTGGAGTCGGAATTAGATTCCAGTTCTTCTGAGTCGAAGTCCGGTATCCCTGGGGTTGATAACCTGGATGCCATAGTTTTGTCCAAGTCGTCTTTTTCCTTTTCTTTTGAGTCAGTTGTAACCAAGGAATTGCATGAGCTAGATCTTTTGAATGAGAATGCTGTAGCAGTTTCTGAGTATTTCTCTGTGCCACTTGTGTATTGCATTGATCATGACTTTCAAAATTCTAATAAAAACGACGAGGAAAGAATTCCTTTGCTTTTGAAATATTTGGTTGATCGAGAGGGGGAGAGGTTTGTAAAACCCCTTGTTGATGAAATCATTTGAATTAATGTGGGTACTGAGAAGGATCCGCGCCTGGTCTAGATCGGGTCTACGTTGTCTTCGGAGGAGCGCAAGCACTTAGTCGCTTTATTAAAAGATTTCAAAGATGTTTTCACATGGTTCTACAAAGACATGCCTGGAATCGATCTTGAGATTATACAGCATCGGATCCCTCTTGACCGCAAGGCTCGACCCATCAAGCAGAAGATGCGGAGAATACACCCAGATTGGGCTTCGAAGATTAAGGAAGAGGTCACCAAGCAGATAGACGCAGGGTTCTTGCTAGTATCTGAATATCCGACTTGGTTGGCCAACATTGTTCTAGTGCCGAAGAAAGATGGCAGAATTCGGGTGTGTGTGAATTTCAGAGATCTAAACAAAGCCAGTCCGAAGGACGACTTTCCTCTACCGCACATCGATGAATTGGTGGACTTCACCGCAGGCCATGCGTTGCCCTCCTTTATGGATGGATTTTCCAAGTATAACCAGATTCTGATGGCACCCGAGGATAGAGAGAAGACTGCCTTCACCACTCTGTGGGAAACCTACTGCTACAGGGTGATGTCGTTCGGTCCGAAGAATGCTGGGGCTACTTATCAACGGGCTACAACCACTATCTTGCATGATATGATTCACAAAGAGGCCGAGGTGTATGTGGATGACATGATTGTCAAGTCCAAGGAAAGAGAGGGCCACTACACTGCCTTGAAGAAAATTTTCCAACGGATCAGAGAATATCGATTGAGACTGAATCCACAGAAATGCACTTTTGATGTCACAGCAAGGAAAATGCTGGGTTTTTTGATCACACAGAGGGGCATCGAGGTTAATCCTTCCAAAATCAAGGCCATCCTAGAAATGCCACCACCAAGGATTGAAAAGGAGGTGCAAGGCTTTCTAGGTAAAGTGCAATTCATAAGACGGTTTATTGTAAAATTAACCTTGACTTGTGAACCACTATTTGGTCTCCTAAAGGAAGGAAAGAAATTCCAGTGGAATGACCGATGTCAGTTTGCATTTGAATATATCAAGCAGTACCTTTAGAACCTGCCTGTGTTGTCACCGCCAGAGTTGGGGAAGCCGTTGATTCTATATCTGTCAGTAGCGGACACAACTATGGGATGCATGCTTGCTCAAGAATCTGAGGATAGAGTGGAGAAAGCCATCTATTACCCAAGTAAGAAGATGCTGGATTATGAGACCTGTTACACTCCGCTAGACAAGGCTTGCTTAGCCTTGGTATAGGTTACCAGGAAGTTGAGGCACTACCTGTTAGCTCACTCTATAATTTTGGTTTCGAGATTAGATCCCATCAAATATCTATTCGAGAAACCAATGCTTACGGGTAGGCTAGCCCGTTGGTTGCTTCTTCTCTCCGAATTTGATTTGAAGTATGTGACTCGCAAGTCAGTTAAGGGAAGGGTCGTAGCAGAGTTCCTAGCCGATCACCTAGTGGAAGGGAATGATGCGGTAAAATACCTACTCCCAGATGAAGCTATTCTGTAGGTCGAGGAAGAGATTTGGGCAATGTACTTTGATGGAGCGTCTAATCAGTACGGTTATGGGATATGGGTGTTGCTAATAACACCCAACAATTTCCATATACCTTTAGCCTTCAAACTTCGATTCAAAGTATCCAACAACAAGGTAGAATACGAAGCGTGCATCGCTAGATTGGAAGCCACCCTAGAACTAGGGGTAAAAAGGTTGGACGTCATTGGGGACTCGAACCTGGTTGTGTCTTAAGCAAAAGGAGACTGGAAGGTCAAAGAAGAAAGGATGAAAATCTATCACCAAACCCTGGATGTTCTGATTCCTAGGTTTGAGAAGCTAACCTTTACGCATCTACTAAGAGAGAACAACAGGTTTGCTGACGCGTTATCAAGTCTATCTTCTATGATAGACATCCTTTTGGGAGTCCAAATACGTCCGATCATTATTGAACAGAGATATACGCCGGCCTACGAGTTAATTGCCGCAATAGATGAAGTACAAGATCAAAACCCCTGGTATTATGATATTTGGAACTTCTTGGAAAATGAGATTTATCCACCAGAGGCAAATGCCAAGATAAGAGGGCAATACGGTGCATGGTTACTCAGTTTATCATCTGCAGGGGTAAGTTATACAAATGGGGTCATCTGGGAATGCACAAGTTATGCGTTGGTATAGAAGAGTCGAAGCGCCTAATGGAGGCTATCCATGGAGGAGAGTGTGGAGCGCACATGAGCTAAGTAATGCTAGCCCGGAAGATTCTCAGGCAAGGCTACTACTGGTCAACCACGGAGGAGGATTGTATTGGTTTTGTTCGGCGATGTCACAACTGCCAAATTCATGTTAATCGCATGAATATCCCGCCGTCGAAGCTGTACAATATGACTTCGCCATGGCCTTTTTCAGTCTGGGGAATTGATGTTAGTAGGGCAGTTACGCCGAAAGTCTCGAATGGGCATGAGTATATCCTGGTGGCAATAGATTATTTTACGAAGTGGGTCGAGGCCCAATCCTATGCAGTGCTGAAAGCGTCGCATGTAGCCAAGTTCATCAGGAACAATATCATTTGTTGTTATGGAGTCTCGAATGAGATCTTTTCAGACAATGGCTCTCATTTCAAGAGAGAAGTGATCGACTTGCTAGAGGTGGCTTTTCATCAGTCATCCACATACCGGCCGCAAACCAACGGAGCTGTTGAGGCCACCAACAAGAACATCAAGCACATTTTGCAGAAAATGGTTGAGATTGACAGGGCCTGGCTAGGCAAATTGCCATTTTCTCTCTGGGGCTATAGGACTTCAATTCAGACATCTACTGGGGCAACTTCGTATTCTCTGGTTTATGGAATGGAGGTTGTTTTGCCGATTGAAATAGAGGTTCCGTTGCTGTAGGTTTTGGCTGAGTGCTAGACATCAGAAGCGGATTGGCAACAGAGCAGGTTCGAAGAACTAATGTTGTTTGATGAGAGAAGGCTAAAAGCACTGTACCATGTCTAAGGTTATCAACGCAGAATTGCCAAGGCTTTTAACAACAAAGTTAAGTCTAGGAATCTGAATGAAGGGGATTTGGTTCTGAAAGACAACCGAACTCCCATCCATGACCCTAGGGGCAAGTTCAGACCCAATTGGACTGGTCTTTACATCATCAAATCAATTTGGTCAAGTGGAGCTATCATTCTTATGGACCTGGATGGCCTAAAATTTTCCCAACCGGTCAACATGGACAAGTTGAAGAAGTATTTCCTTGGAGAGGCTCGCTAGGTCGAAAACTCGGAAAGACGACCTAGGCAAAAGTTAGACCACAAAAAATTCGAATAAAGGAAAACTGAGCTCGCAAGGTTGAAAACCCTAAAGGGCAACCTTGGCAAAAGTTAGAGCGCAAAAGGAGAGTGTTAATACCCGAGTGAACCCGAACCAAACTACGTAAGGCTTGATTCCCATCTTCGGGATACGTCGGCAATTTCGTTCTGAAGTTCAGCCGTAAACACTTCCAAATCAACTGTGTCCATGTGTTTGATCAAGGCATCCTTGTTTATTCATTATCTAAGAGTTCGGTTTTCACTATGAGAGTTGCTTACAGTGCAATGCAGTGCTATTTCAATCAAGGGGAAATTTTCCATTTCCTGGATTCGGGATTGTACATCTCAAGGATAAATTCCATGTGTGTCAAGTTGTGATCCTTATCGAAAATGGTTTTGAAAAGTTTTAATAAAAGTTGATTTTGTTCAAGTTAATCTTTTTACAACTTAGACCATTTTTAGACCAAAAGGAAAATTTTCAGTGCCTACAACTTTAATTTCATTCATTTCAATTCAAAGTTCTCTAACTCTTGATACAAGTCAAAGTTGCTTTTTATTCAATAGGAAAACTTGAAAGTTAAATTAAAGCAATAAACATGGGTCATAAGTGAGTCAGGTGTTCCTGCATCCCCTCCCTAAGCTCGTGGAAGCTTCAGATGCTAAAGTAGGCCCGGTTTGCGTCTCATCTTCAAGCCAAACCAGGCATTCGCCAGAAAGGGCGCAACTGAAATTGGGAGTAGGTGCCAGAAGTTCTCTTGTCCTCTAAACAGTGGGATATCGAGCTAATTGTGAGCCTTGGACGAAGAATGAAGCCGTGTACTCTATCCCCTTTTATGGACAAGTCTGGTCGTGTCCAAACTGACGCCTGAATTAGAACGGAAAGTAGAAAACATAGTGTGTCAAGCCAATCGGCTGAATGCCAGGTTGCCGAGCCATGTTGTAGCTCATCTCAGGCATACCAAACCAGGGCAACGCCAAGCAATGTCAGCAGCAGACCTGTTGCACATCCAATGGCACCACCGCCATTCGTTCGGGAAATCAACTAGCTGTTGGCAAAAGAAATAGCCTTGTGCTGAACATGTAGGGCAAGAGTCGACTACCTTCAACTTGTCCATGAGCCATATCTGGGAAGGGATGAAAAATAAGAGAGATAAAAGAATAGAGAGATATGCGTTGAGAGGAAATGTGAGAAAAGGGTTTTGAGAGAAAAACAGAACCTAAGTGCAAAGTGATGTGAGAAACACATATGAGACAGGGTGGGAAACATTACCTGAAGAAGTAGTGGAATTCTTGCGAATTTGGTCAACTCCCAACGATGGAAGGTGTCCAACCCCATCAAAGTCTCGGCCAATGCTAGGCCGATGCAGCTCTTACCCTCTTTCAAGCCTTAAGCTACTTCGATCAAGCGAATGTTAGACCCTCCGAAACCTGGAGCAAGAAGAAAATGAGCCAACATATACAAACAGAGGGCATGCCGTCGAAAACTATACCAAAGACGGTCGCTGCGGTCACCGGCGTCAGAAAATCGATGAATAAGGCTGGGAATATCCAACTCTCCGTTGTGAACCAAGGATCGAGCTTCATGTAAAGTGAGCCCACACATCCTTCCTAAAGCTTGGATGTGACCAAAACGGGACTGGGGCAAGATTTCCTCGTTACACCGGGATTCCATGAAAACTTGGAATTCTTCAATTGTAAGACATATCTGTTGCCCCCCAAAGCTGAAAACATGTGAAACCAGGTTCCAACACCTAGCTGTGGCCTGAAGGAACGAAAAACACAGTGGAGAGTGACTTAGCAGGAATAGTGCATTTATCTTGAGACCCTATAAATTCACTTTTTCTGAGCCATCCAAAGTTGCAATCCAAATTGAGAGTTTTTGGGCAAAGAATGGCTCCATTTGTAGCAAAAACAGAGCTAGAATGAAGAAACTATGAAGTCCCAACTTTTGTAGAAGATAAGGCACTGAGTGGAAGATAGGTGGCAACAATCTGGATGTCCCTCACAATGATGGCCGACCGTCTAGTGGTGATGGTCGACGGCCACCTTTTGTAGCCGACCGGCCACCACTGGTGGCCAATAACCACCATTGGTAGCCGACAGCCTCTGTTCATGGCCGATGGTCTCCTGGTTTGTCTTGTGGTCAACTTGTACGTCGAGAGTGCTGAGAACCTGTGTTTTGTTCTACACTTTGTGCGTTGTGTTGTCCTGTTTTAGTTAGTTGAGCCATTTGTTTCAATTTGTTTATCGAGTTGTATTTGTCTTGTTTTACTTATCGAGTTGTATTTGCCCTGTTTATTGACTTGTTGTATATTACGTGGTTGTTTATCAAGTTGTATATTACTTGATTTTTTATCGAGTTGTACATCGATTTTCTTGTTTTGTTATTAGTCTGTTCATTACCTGATTAAGAAAGTGCCAATACAATGTGAAATATTCAATCAAGATCAAACTCATTTTTATGCTATGCGATGTTATGTAGTGCTCAGAATGCAAAATACAACACTTCTTTGTACAAAAAGACTGATTTTCATTCTGATCATGGTTACTTTTTACAAAATAGTACAAGTTTTAAAGCAAAATAAAACTATCTAAGCTGTACAAAGTGCCAACATTACTAACAACAAGAAACGAAGCAAAAATACAAAAATCAGCGCCAGCTATCTCAAGCTCTAGAGGCCCTCTTCGTCCTCTTCCTCGGTGGAACGGACTCTACAGAGCTGTCTCCATCTGTATCACTATCTGAACCAAATGCTAAATCAGAATCGAAACTAGAATTGTTGTCGCCCTCTGCCTCTGAGCCCTTCGCCTCTGAGCCCTTCTCGGCATCAGCATCACCACCAGCAGAATCCGAGCCAGCATCATCATCTTTGCTCTTAGATGACTTGGCGTGCTGACCCACAGCCTCCTCAGCCACGCTATTTTGTGTATCATCCTCGCTCAGAATAGGCTTTGAAGGGCCACTCTCAGCTCGAGCGCTCCTAGCTCGGCCTCGGCTGCGCGCTAGAACCTGTCTCTCTCTCCCTGCTGCTGACAGGGGTACTAATAGTCCTGCCACTGCCGCCGCTGGTGCTGTCGGTAGAGGTGGGACCTGAAGAGGCAGTTAATATATGTAAGCCATAGTATGTGTATCCGATGCAAGTATGGTGTGCAGAATGAGTACATGCAGAGGTCAGGTACAGAGTATGAATACAGTATGAAAGTACAGTGCACCAACGTAGTATATTAGTGCAGTATGGGGAAGTTCTCATGTCAGTTTCAGTACGTCAGTGTAAATGTGATGACTGTGATGCAAGAAAACTAAAAAAAATACCTGAATACCGTAAAGACTAAGCAGTGCCTCCCTCCTCAAGATCATACCCTGGAATGAGGCCAACATTTCGAGTAATCCCTTGATGTACCCTGTCAGTGCCTGCAAATGTATTAGGAATGATTAATGTTTTTAAGAACAAATATCTGAGAAGAAAATGAAAACTGTGGTACATACCGGAGGTGAGTCAAAAGCTCTGACATATCTATGACCAGCCACCGGAGGCTTAATCGGAATCTAGTAAGCCTCTCCGGTGTACCGCCAACCTGTCAACTCGGTCGGAAGCTCTGGCCAACCGAAGCTCTGTCTAGCAGGAGGCACCCCTCTGACCCTACCCCTCGATGCTCGAGCCCTGCTCGTCGAAGGGATGTCTGCTGCTCTCCCTACTCGAGCGCGAGTACCCGTCAAGGGAGGCATGAGATGCATCTGGATATATGTCGTATAGTCTCCCTCTCCGAGAAAGTAGTCAGAATCCACGCCTCGTTTAAATTCGATCACCTCTTGGGAGGAGAGACTCTCTGTAGCTCGCATGGATAACGAAGATAGCATGGGAACTGCATGTAACGACAAACCCAAGGTCTGGCGTAGGAAGTGCTCACCTAAGAACCAGGCTCGACCTACCAGTCCCTCGAGTACAAGCCAGTAACAGGAAGCACCCCAAGCGCTAGCAAACTGGTACCTGACACCATCAGGCATCGTTGCCAAGGCTGCCACGAGATCTACAGATAGTAAATACACAGATTATCAGCTGCCATTAGATATGCAATATGAATTAGAGCTGAAGTAAAGTAGAAATAACTGTGAATTTCTAGTTACCTCTACTGCAGTCATTGTGTCAAAATACTAGCAGAAGAATGAAAAGGACTCCCTGGTCCTCCTCACGCACCTGCTGTCATACTGATGAGAGTAAGGTACAACATGAGGCATCTCCACCTCCGGCTCTGGGGCGAGGGTTGAAAAATATGCATATACCCATAGCTGCAAAAATCAAAAAGGCGACAGTGAGTATACAACAGATAAACATAGGTAATGCGGAAAGCAGAATATGTGTGCAATGTGCAGAGAATGCAGAATACAGGGAGGATGCAGAAAGTAGAATGTATAGTGCAGCGTACTGAAAGTACAAATGCAAAGCAGAGATCAGGCTATGTGTGTACAGTGTACAAAAAGTACAAAGCAGAAAGCACATCAGGAAATGCAAAGCAGAAAAGTAAAGCATACCTCACAGGCTCTCCAGTAGCCGCCAACTCTGTTCCCGCTCCTGCGAGATGTCGAGTTCATGTAGCCGTACAAGGTAGCGAGGCCAACGCTGCTCTAGTTGTAAAGCCAGACCCGAGACAAGTCCACCAAGGCACTCAAGAGATATAGCCTGACAGTGTTCGCCTTGTCGGCGAACAAAGTGGTACCAAAGAGGAACATCAAGAAGCCTCGGTCATACTGCTCGATCTCCTCTAGGGTCTCTGGTTCTATCCCTCTGAAATGATCCGCAAAACAAGTATATCGAGCCATCCCTAATCAAAAGAGAGGTGGGCGTGCCTTCAGCAGGTAGATTCAGGCAGCCTCCCACTCGCCCATGTCTGTATCATAAGGAATCGGCCGACCCCCTACGTCGATGCCAGTGAGCATAGCGAAGTCGTAGGGAGTCATCGTCATGTCTCCTGCGGTAGAGAAGTGGAAAGAGTTGGGGTATCCCACCACCTCTCTACCAGTGCACCAAGTAAGGGCCTGCTCCCTATAAGACACGATAGCCCCGTACAGAATAAGCCGAATCCGGCCTCATCAATAATCTAGCGGACACCAACGGGGAGGTCCATATACCACTTCCTCGCAGATGTGGCTCCGTATCCTCGGATAGAGTGAGAGTTGTCCTTGTGGGAGCCGGATTTAATTAGATCCATAGGGACGGACAAGCGTGTCCGGTCTGAAACGTAACCTCTATTCGGCATATAGCCCAGCCAACCAAGGAGCCGAATAAAATAACTAGTATCCCAGCCAGTAGAATGGACTCCGAGTAGAGGTACATGTGATGGAACAAGGATGGGCCCAGCCCAAAGGCCCAAAGAAAATACTATAAATACAGGATCACCCATCAGAGAAATGTATGTGAGAACTATTGTGCTTAATTTAGAATACAAGTAAACTTGAGTGTAAAGACTGACTTGTCCGTCGGAGTGCTAATTCTGGCACCCCCGACCAGAGTGTTTATTTCTTTTCAGGTGACTAGAAGAGGATCACTAGCGTCTTCCAGGATCAGAAGGGTATTTCCAAAACCACTTCTGCACAATTGGCGCCGTCTGTGGCAATACTCAAACACATCCATGGCGGGCGTAACGAAAGACCCTCCGATAGTCACTGATAAAACCATGCAGAGAAACGACCTCACTCCATCAAACATGCTTGGACCGGACACCATCCCCGTAAGACGTGCTCTAAACTTCGTCTCACCCTCGACTCCAGAGCATGAAGCAATGCAAGTAATCATGGAACAAGCAAAGCATAAGGAACAAAGGTTGGAGAACATGATTGCAGAGAACGAACGTCTTAGTGAGGATTTGGCCTTGGAAGTGGCAAAGTCCAAACAAGCTGTACGCCTAAATCCCGAACGATCTCCGAAGGCTGGTGGTCGACGACCTCGAGCTCGACAAGACGACACTGATAGCGACTCCGACTCGTTATCCCTAGAGCCCAGGAAGAAGGGGCGACCTGAAACTACCAGTTCTTCTGAAGAAAGTCCACGTATAAGGCACAAGCGAAGAAGGAACAGTTCGGACGAAGATCAACACGATCTCTTCATACGACGGATTGCAAAGGCAGTGCTACCCAAGAAATTCAAAGCACCGTCATTCATCATGTACGACAGCAAATCAGACCCCACCGACCACATCCGCCACTACAAGCAAGCCATGACATTGCATGCAGACGACGAGGCCCTCATGTGCCGAATATTTCCCAGCAGTTTGGGACCATTGGCTATTAGGTGGCATTATAAACTGGAGCTGGATTCGATCAAAACCTTCCACCAATTACAGAAATCCTTCAGGGCCAAATTCATCACCAACGAGGTCCAGCCAAAACAAGCCGACTCTCTCAGGGCAATGCAAATCTTGCCAGGAGAAACATTAAGAGCATATTCGGCGCGATATTGGGAATGCTTTAATCTTGTTGATGACGCTTGCAATGACTCCATGGCCATCACCGCCTTCAAAATGGGATTACATCGAGATAGTGCCCTCCTCAGTTCCTTGACTAGAAGACCCCCCAAAACAATCTGGGGGTTGATGAAGAAAGTAGAGGAATACTGCAAAGTGGAAGATGACGCCTTGCGGGTTAAAGCCGGACACATGGCCAACAAAACGGCCCCTCCTAAAATTGCTCAGCCAATAAGTTCCGTACCACCTCAGAGCCCTGAACCACGATGGCGGTCTAAACGAGACAAGAAACAGGATTCTCGCCGATCAAGCGATCAATGCTCATACCGAGCAAATGAGCAACTGCAAGTTGATAGTAGGTGCACAAAGCGCGCCGACAAGAAATATACGGAGTTGTCAGAGCCAGTCAGCTCGGTTATGCCTAAAATCCAACATCTTCCGTTCTTCAAATGGCCATCCAAAATAGTGGGACCTCCTGACACGAGAAGGCGGGACAGGCGGTGTGAAAATCACAAAGATCACGGTCATGATACGGACAGTTGCTATGCTTTGAAAGACCACCTTGAGGAATTGGTGCAAGATGATAGGCTCCAGCAACATGTCCGAAAGAGCGCAATCAAAGCAGTTGCCCTTCGGCAGGATTCACCTCCGCTCGGTGTCATTCATATGATATACAGCCTTCTAACGCTCCGTAGCGTACACACAATTCAGTCTGCCTCACAGAAGTAACGCACACCAACGAAACGCCCCACGAAGCTCTGAGTGTTATCTTCGACGATTCCGATCTTATCGGCATAACACTCTCCCATATTGATCCATTGGTCATTGAACTACACGTAAACCGATTTACCATTGAACGCGTCCTCATAGACCAGGGGAGCACTTCGGAGGTTATGTATTACGAGACCTTCGTCAAACTCGACCTTAATGAATCAGACCTGTCTCCAGCTCCCCATCCATTATTCGGCTTCAACGCAAATCCAGAGTACCCGTTGGGGAAAATCACAATACCCGTTCAAGCGGGCTCTCAAACAGTGAATGTTGAATTCTTGGTTGTCAAGCTCCCTTCGCCGTATAATCTCATCATGGGGCGAACTTGGTTGCATACTATTCAGGCCGTGCCAAGCACCTATCATCAGCTGCTATGCTTCCCGACCGAACATGGCATTGAGCAAATCCGTGGTTCCTAGCAATCCGTACAAGCATGTTATCTCCTTTCTGGAAAGACACCAACGGAGTCGCAGGTCAACTCTACTGAAGTGCCAAATTGAAACAGCCTCAACGATGTCGGACGGCTCCCTAGCGAAAAGCCACAGAAGCCTTAGGCGATACTGGCAGCGACTTGCCAAGTATAAGCAACACGTTTAGCTGCACCGCTACACACTAGGAGAGTTGATCCTGAAGGCATTTCCGGATAACAGGGCACGACCTTGGAACTCGACGCACTTATGAAAATTCTGTCATTAAACCCGACTTGTGGGAAATGATCCTAGTTCTAAACGATTCGCCATGTACACATTCCACCTTTGTAATGCATGGATTCTTGTTGAAAAGTTGTAATCCCACCCATTGCGAAATCTAGTTAGAACATGCTCCGACGAAAAAAAGCCTTCGGATTCGGAGCCCCATCGGCGCATAACGTCTTTGGGCCGAAAAAGCCTCTGGATTCGAAGCGCCCTTCGTGGATATCACGATTGGCCAAAAAGCGTCCGGATTCAGAGTCCCATCGGCACATGACGTCTTTGGGCCGAAAAAGCCTCCAGATTCGGAGCGCCCTTCGTAGATATCATGATTGGCCAAAAAGCCTCTCGATTCGGAGCCCCATCGGCGCATGACGTCTTTGGGCCGAAAAAGCCTCCGGATTCGGAGCCCCCATCGGCGCATGACGTCTTTGGGTCGAAAAAGCCTCCGGATTCGGAGCGCCCTTCGTGGATATCATGATTGGCCAAAAAGCCTCCGAATTCGGAGCCCCATCGGCGCATGACATCTTTGGGCCAAAAAAGCCTCCGGATTCGAAGCGCCCTTCGCGGATATCACAATTGGCCAAAAAGCCTCTGGATTCGAAGCCCTATCGGCGCATGACGTCTTTGGGTCAAAAAAGCCTCTGGATTCTAAGCGCCCTTCGTGGATATCATGATTGGCCAAAAAGCCTCTAGATTCGGAGGCCCATCAGCGCATGACGTCTTTGAGTCGAAAAAGCCTCCGGATTCGGAGCGCCCATCATGGATATCACGATTGGTCAAAAAGCCTTCGGATTCGGAGCCCCATCGCCGCATGACGTCTTTAGGCCGAAAAAGCCTCCGAATTCGGAGCCCCTATCGGCGCATGACGTTTTCGGGCCGAAAAAGCCTCCGGATTCGGAGCACCCTTTGTGGATATCACGATTGGCCAAATAAACTCCAGATTCGGAGCCCCATCGGCACATGACATCTTTAGCTGATAAAGCCTCCAAATTCGACTGACCAAATAGTGTCCCACCGGGCGACGCTCAAGGGCCGAGTACTATTATGAATTTGGAGCGCCCTCCAGAATGAAAAAAAAAAAAAAAAAAGCATTTACACATCAAAGCAGGGATATGTAAGTTAAGCCGGCACAACCGCATGAACAAAACAAAACGTTCCAACATTCGAAATAACATGCTTAATTAAGCATACAAAAATTCAGAACGAGATATAAACTTTTAAAATAAAACATTTTATTCGATTAAACAGTAATTACAAAAATGCAATCCGCGTTCAAGCATTACAATATCTATTTTCATACAGCGTCGCCTTTGTCCTCACCCTTCTCAACTTCGAAGGCGAGAAAGGGGAAGTGGTCGCGTTGGTACAGTGGCAGCGCCGAATCAACGGCCGCTGCTCGAAGAGTATCCGTAGCTTGAAATGCTTTGATCTGACCGCGCTTGAATCCACGATGTTCATACCGGCGAGACAATCACCCTCGAGATGGAGAGCTTTGACACCATAGACAACGTCAAGGCCAAGATCCAGGACAAGAGAGGAATTCCCCACGAAAATAGTAAAACTCAACGATCGCGGCAATACGTCGACCTCATTTCTCGATCGCAGTTGCGGAGAACTTCCCCGTTGTTGTTTCTCCCTTCGGGGTGATCTGCTTCGACGACTTGGAGGCTGACATTTTTCCCATTCTTCGAACGCCCCACCACTCGCACGGGTGGGTTCTTTGCTGCGATTCATTACAGTATCAAGCTCAGCCAAAGTTCGAGCTTCTCCTCTACTGTTGAAGAAGACTTCATTTGACATTCACACTTATCGAACCCCACGCAACAAAATTGTTTTAAATCGAGTCTGAACACAATAAGTGAAGTTACTAGCGCGAAGAGTCTAAGGTAGTTTATTTCTAATCCTTGCAGTGACCCCGAGGCGATTTCATTAACACTCAACTCCAAAAGACGGACGCCGATCGATATTGGCCACAACCACTAAATGTACTAATTTTTGGCTTTTTGGAGATAAAATGGTCTAATTATATAAACGGCAATTATAAATGGGCTGACAATCTCCAGATTCAGAACGCCTCGTGCACGACACTTGTCCCGATTAAGCCTCCCTGCGTAACATAATTGTGCCGATTAAATACTTAATGTAAATGCTCTCATACTGAGCCGCCGAAATGACTAGTTATCTCGGGCCGGTCAATGTTTATACAATAAAACATGCAAACACATGTGTGCCGAATAGAAATTACATCGAAACAAACGGTTGAAATAGACAGTGTACAATGTGCTATTACCCAAATTAAAGCCTCTGTAAACAAAGGCTGAAAAATGCAAATATTAAAGTCAGATTGTTCAAGTCGCATACACGTAATCTAAAACGTGCGTACACTCGAAATAAAATGTGTACTAATAGATAACAAGTTCGCTACAAATTGAGAACTAAGCGTTTTATTAAAATTAAGCCAATAAATACATAATTTCACTTTCGATCTACTTAATCATTTTGAGGTTTTCTTCAGTTCGGCAGCTTCTTCATCATTACTCTTCTCAATTTGGAAAGCGGAGAAGGGGAAATCATTCTATTGGTACAACGGAAACGCCAGATTCAACTCTACTGCCTGGAGACTCTCAGCTTGCTGAGGTGCCTTGATCCAACCGTGCCTAAATCCACGATTTTCAAATCGGTAAACTTCTTTGGCGAGTTTCTCCTTGGTTTTCTAAATTTCGATCTTTCGACCATCGTGAAAGCCTTTTTCATAGGCCGCGGACCTCGCAGTTTCGATCGCAAACATGCTGGCCGTGTTCCGATCAGCGATCGCATCACTAATCAGTCATTGAGCAACCCTCTCTTGAACAACTGGGTTTGGGTCGCTGGCCGATTGAGGCTCGGTGGACTTCATTTTCCTAAGCTCACGCTCGGCCTTCTCGGCGTAAGCTTCTAACTACCGAATGCGTTCGTCTCTCTGTTCTATATCGTGGCAAGCGGCGTGGAGACGCATGCCGATCTCGTAAGCCGTGTACAATCCCCTCACCGCCCTGTGAACGCCTTCACGAAACACTTCGAAGTCCTGCCGACCTACCATCAATTGCTGAACTTCGGCTGGAAAAATCTATCGAGCAAACTCAACTACCACATTTGGATGTCGAATGATCGAATCTGCCTCTGTCATTAGTCTATTACACATGAAGACCGTGAAACTCAATGGGCGAGGAGTCGCGTCGGACTCCCTTCCAGGACGGGGTTGGGGAGACTTACGCTGTGGCTGTTTGTCCCTTCTGGGTGACCTGCTTCGACAACGAGGAGATTGGTGTCTCTCCCGATTCCTTGAAGTCCTACTGCTCGTGCGTGAAGGTACACCACTTCGTCTCATGGCCCCACCTAGTTCAGTTAGCGTCTTCGCTTCGCCTCTACTATTGAAGAAAAGTCTATTTGACATTCGTACTTGTTTAATCTTCCTCAAAGAGATAAACTGAGTTGTTGACTGAGTACATAAATAAGACCCTCGTTCATGAAGTACACGCCCATTTATTCCCTCAGGGCAGCACCTCCGAGGCAATCTCATTAATGATGAAGCGTCAACAGCCCGGTGCCGACTGAGTCATATGCCCCAATTGCCCCATCAACCACTGATATTTGGCTTTCTATGTTCATGAATCTAGACGGCTTGAGTGCCCCAACCATTCCACAAATCGATTCTTCAGCACAAGATGCATAACGTGTTATTCGGCTTTCTACGTTCATAAACCAGCTGGGGAAATGGCAGATTCATCAATCTAGATAGCTTGAGTGCCCCAGCCGTTCCATGAATCGATTCTTCAGTACAAGATGCATAACATGTTATTCGACGTTCTACGTTCATGAACCAGCTGGGGCAAGGGCAGATTTATCAATCTAGACGGCTCGAGTGCCCCAGCTTTTCCACGAATCGATTCTTCAGTACAAGATGCATAACGTGTTATTCGGTGTTCTACGTTCATGTACCAACTGAGGCAAGGGCAGATTCATCAATCTAGATGGCTTGAGTGGCCCGGCCATTCCACGAATCGATTCTTCAGTACAAGATGCATAACGTGTTATTCAGCGTTCTACATTCATGAACCAGATAAGGCAAGGGCAGATTCATCAATCTAGATGGCTTGAGTGCCCCAGCCATTCCACGAATCAATTTATCTGTACAGTAGTCATGAATTCATTTTGTTTATGATTAAATCAGATCCCTAATTTTAATCGGCTTTTAAGTCTGCCGTCTCATGGAATCTTGACATTTTGTTCTAACTTCTGATTCTCCTAACTATATACTCATACAGCAAACAATACGAGAAATAATTTGAGAGCATATAAAATTTTCATTTATAAATTAGGCGCTAGTAGCGGACATTTTACATATGAAAATCCAAAAAAGATGAAAGTCAGCTAACAAAAAGCATACATTGAAGTCGAGTAAAGCCTAACATAACTAGAATGTTACCCAAATCAAGTCCCAGGATCAGACTCAAGCGGCTCAACGTCCACTTGCTCATATGGAATTGGCATGGCCAATGTAACACCAGCGGCAGCAAGGGCTTTGAGCCAGCCGTGTCTAAATCCCCGATTCTCAAATTTGGGGACTTCTTCTATGTAGTCATTAAAAGTGGCGCTCTTCCCAGCCTCGAACGCCGTGGAAGCCTCAGATTCGGCTTTTTCCTTGGCCTGCTTCAACCCTTCCAACTCGGCCTCCAGTTTTGCAAGCGCTTCCTTGGCTAACTTGAGCGATTCCTCGCTCGCGTTTGCCCTCTCCTCGGCGTCAGACCTAAGTTGATTAGTAGTCCTGGCCCTTTCATTCTCAGCCTCCGCCCGTGTACTTTCCATTGCCGCTCTTATTGCCTCAAACTCCGCCCTGCTTCTTTGGCCATCGACTTCTGATTGCAAACGGCCAATCCTTTCGACAGCGTCACGCTGGCGTCGGCCTAATTCGGCAATCTTTCCAACTGTCTGCAAAATAAAGGATCGTCACATTCGAAGAAACATCGAATGCAAACCAAAAGATCGTCACATTCCAAGGATAAACATGTACTAGAAGGGCCGACTGAGCGGCTAATGTTACCATTGCCAAGTCTGGCTCGGTACGAAAGGTCTCCTTGTCAGCCAGCAAGCAGACCACGGTGGCCAAGCTCAATGCCACAGCTGGATCTTTCAAAGTCGACGATTCAGAAGAGATCAACATGATTTTTTTCTCTTTGGTTCATTGATGAAAGGAGCAACCACACCCGACTCCTCTAAGCATGGCCGCTTATCAACAGGGCTCTCTTCAGAGCCAGCCTTATCCTCGGTGTTTCTTTTTTTGCCTCGATCCTCCGAAATCAGCCGCTCTTCTGTAAACGGGCGCTCGACAGCCTTTTTCATCTCGGCGATGACAACCTGGGCCGATTCCTCTACAACAGTATGTTGCGGAACAACAGGTTAAACAGATTCAGCCGGGACAAGTCAGGAACGGATGGCCTCGGCCTTTTTTCGGGTGGCCATGTATTCGGCGTTCCTCTTCCGTGCCATCTGCGTAAGATTTTCCCAAGCCATATCTTCAGAGTAATCGCCGAGAAGGTCTCCCAGGTTCGAAAAGATATCTTCGAAGGCGTCCCCTCAGCCTGATGTAGACGGAGGGTCAGAAGAGCTCAATCCGGCTTCCTCAAAGGCCGAATTAATCATTTCGTCAACTTTCGCAGCCAACCTGTCCAAATCCCCGGCGATTGGTTCGGCCACTTGTTCTTCCGCGTGTTCAAAATCAGATGACTTTAAACCGATCTGTCTCAAGTTTTTGAAGCTGGGGAAGATGAGGGCAGAAAGTTGATTGTCACCTTGCGTGATCAGAATGTTGTTTGCCGCCGAGAACATTGTGTAAGTCGGCTCATACTGCAGGAGAATGTGGGCTACCCTTCCTTGTTTCTGAAAGTTTGGACGACCGACGAACTGTAGTGCGGTTTTGATTTCTGCGAGCATGACGTCATTGTCTGAAACCAACACGCTTTTCAAATCGCTTCCTGCACAAACAAAACGATAAGATGAACATAGTGCCGAATACATATATATGCAAATATAAAAAGCAAAGTGATCTAATCGGCCACATGGTTCGCCTTTTTTCCTCGGCACCGGGTCTAGGCGATCTTCGCCTTCGCCGAACTCCCAATTGCCGCGGACAACGACCATCACGTCATCGACACGCTTGCCAGAGCTGGCGAGCTTAGTCACTAAGTGATGATCAGTATCCTTAGCTCTAAAAGAGTAGCGCCCTAGCCGGCCGGTAGATTTGGCTAGGGCGTAACAGTGCCAAATGGCAGGAATACCTAGATTGGTCCTAAGACGACGATTTAGTTCTACGATCCCCATTATGATGCGAAAGAAATTGACGTTGGGCTAGGAAGGGATTAGACCCCAGTATCTAAGAACGGCCCTCAAAAGAGGGTCAAGAGGAAAGCGAACTCCGCCCTCAGCAATTGATAGGAGAGGAAAGACGATTGTTCTCTCATCTTCCCTCTGCATATCAGTGATGCTGTCTGCCAAAAGTGACAGATGGACGTCATCAGGGATGGAGAAATGGCGTCAAAAGCCGGAGATTCGATCTGCCGAAAGGAGCTCTTTCACATGTTTTGCCATTCTTTTAAGCCAAACCTAAGGATTATGGAATGTTAAAAGAAAATAAGGAAGCGGGTTCAAAAATGAAGGAGAATAAGACTTACAGGAGATAAAGGGAGAAGCGAGAGACAAGGAGTTGTAGAAGCCGCGAAGAGATAGAGTTGCACTAGAGGGCGAGCAAGATATCTTTTGAACATTCAGGCCATACAGTCGAAGAGACAATTTCAAATCATATTAAATGGAAACAGTGTACGAAGAGGCAGGAAAGCGTCATAATGACTAAGAAGCATGTGCACATTCTGACATACATTAGGAAGGGGGTTAACCGTCGAATTTTTGACTTCCCAGGCTAAAAGCCAAACACACTGACTAACTAATGCTAGTAGGGTGTTTGGGGGGCAATTGTGGGAGCCGGATTTAATTAGATCTATAGGGACGAATGAGCGTGTCCAATCTGAAACGTAACCTCTATTCAGTATATACCCCAACCAACCAAGGAGCCGCATAAAATAACCAGTATCCCAGCTAGTAGAACGGACACCGAGTAGAGGTACATGTGACGGAACAAGGATGGGCCCAGCCCAAAGGCCCAAAGAAAATACTATAAATACGGGATCACCCATCAAAGAAAGATATGTGAGAACTATTGTGCTTAATTTAGAATACAAGTAAACTTGAGTGTAAAGACTGACTTGTCCGTCGGAGTGCTAATTCCGGCACCCCCGACCGGAGTATTTATTCCTTTTCAGGTGACTAGAAGAGGATCACTAGCGTCTCCCAGGATCAGAAGAGTATTTTCAAAACCACTTCTTCACAGTCTTGTAATCAGAATGTGCTTGAGAAGGTAGTGTAAGACATACAGCGCAAGAATGTGTTTGAGATAAACAGATGAAAGACAGCGTAAGCGTGATCTATGCAAGAAAAGCAAGGTACATTGCGAAAAATGTAAGAAGACAATGTATACCTCGGTGGCGCCGTAGGATAAATGAGACTCTGGCTCTCGTAGCAAGAGATCCTCTGACACGCCTCGTGCAAACCCTCTGAAATGACGAATAGTATCGGGCAGTAGCACATGCACCTCAGGGTGGTATGTCTTCGGATCAAAGGGTCGAACCCTGGGAGGTAATGGTACATGCTCGGGATCCGCCCCCATCCCCGGGGAAGCTCCGTCATGTGGAATGTTGTCCGCCAGATAGAAAGGAGTTGAGAAAGTGGGCGAAAATGAGGAAAATTGGTGGAAAATGCTAAAAGTCAACAAAAATCAACCCTGGGAAAGAGAAAATGAGAGAAAAATTCAAAGCCTGGGAAAAGGCACCAAACCCATGAGAAACTCGAGGGCAACAAGCCTCAAGTGGTGAAAATGAAGAAAAAACACCGAAATCAATTTCAATCGATTCAAAACGAAGGGAATCGAAAGGTTCTAGCGAATCAACTTCACGTGGGGCATTGGAAAACGTACGTAAAGCACCGATCTGGAAGGAAAAAGTGTCTAGGGAAAGTGTCTAAAGAGAGAAAAGGATGAATTTCGGCCAGGGAGAAGTGAGAAAATGAAGTTTGGGGGTGTAATTATAAAGACCCGATGTAAAATGACCAAAATGGCCTCAAACTGTCATCGGTGGCCGACAGCCACCATTGGTGGCCAATAACCTTCAGGTGTGGCCGACGGGTGGCTTACACCCCTCCCTGGTGGCCGGCAAGCTTCTAGTGCTCCTCCTTTGTGTTTTTCTGCTGATTTGTATCCTTAGTCCTCAAGAAAGTGCAAGAAAATTTCACTTTTAAGCTCAAATTGCCTTTGCGGAAGCTCCAAACCGTGTCTTCGGTGCATGATGATTCATCACTAATCAACATGAACGAGGCGTATCCTTTTGAAACATATTGCAACTAATCCGAGAGGTAAATCAGAAGTTGCGACTAAGTTGGTTTTGTCAAGCATGCTTTTGTCATTGCATAGAACGTGCATTTCGTTGTCGTTGCATGGAACGTGCATTTCACATGTGATTTTTGCATAGAAAGTGCACTTCCCACATTTGGATAGAGCATGCTTTTGTTTTCCATTCGCATAGAGCATGCATTTGGTGCTTTGCATAGAACATGTTGTTAATCTCGCATTGAACATGCATTTTCTACTATTGATCATTGCATAGAACATGCATCCTAATGTGGCATAGAACATGCTCTGGCTCACCCCGTATAGAATATGCTTCTGTTTTGTTTCTTGCATGTTGTGCATAGAACATGCCTTTAGCATTGTGTCTTGGTTATTGGTCTTGCATGGAACATGCACTCCTACTATGTTATGCTTGTTGAGTTTCTTTCTTATGCAGGCACGATATTGTATGTACGGTTCATTTAGAGGAATTCCAGGTAGAATCACTTGTTTCCTTCGAATCACCTCTTTTCTTCTCGCGTGCGACACATTAGGATGCCTTCGGTTAGAGGCATTTGGGTGCGTCCCGGTGTTCTCATCACCCCTTTCTCCTCTCGTGTGCAACGGGTTAGGACGCCTTCGGTTAGAGACATTTGGGTGCGTCCCAGTATCCTCATCACCTCTTTCTCCTCTCGCATGCAATGCATTAGGACGCCTTCGGTTAGAGACATTTGGATAGGTCCTAGTGTTCTCATCACCCCTTTCTCCTCTTGCGTGAGACGCGTTAGGACGCCTTCAGTTAGAGACATTTGGGTGGTTGCCAGTGTTCTCGTCACCCCTTTCTCCTCTCGCATGCGATGCTTTAGGACGCCTTCGGTTAGAGACATTTGGGTGGTTCCCAGTGTTCTCGTCACCCCTTGCTCCTCTCGCATGCGATGCTTTAGGACGCCTTCGGTTAGAGAGATTTGGGTGCGTCCCGGTGTTCTTGTCACCACTTTCTCCTCTCGCATGCGACGCGTTAGGACACCCTTCGATTAGAGATATTTGGGTGCATCCCGGTGTTCTCGTTACCACTTTCTCCTCTTGCGTGCGACACGTTAGGACGCTTCGGTTTCGAACACACGGGTGCGTCCTGGTGTTTGCATTACCACCTTCTCCTCTCGCGTGCGATACGTTAGGATGCCTTTGGTTAGAGACACTCAAGTGCGTCCTGGTGTTCACATCACCCTTTTCCTTCTGTGTGTAGCACCTTAGGATCTTGGTTGAGACCTCGGGTACGGCCCACGGTCGCTCTTCGCCTTTCTTGCGTGATGCGTAGTTAAGTGTGCATAATTTTCTTACATCCTTCCTACATGAAATGTGGTTTGGTTTATGTTTACTTACTTCTATTCATGTTAGAGGTTGTTATACCTTACTTCGGTTTGTTTAAATGTGGCATTTCTTTGCATAACACTTGCATCTAGATGTTTCGTTACAGCCTCATTACATGATCATAAGTTATATTCTTGCATTGTGCATATCACTTGCATTTTTGCCCCAGAACTACGCTGGTTTGATTCCTTGCAAAGGGATACATTGGCAACCTACAGGCACAACCGTTATTTGTTTTGTTTGTTTGTCTGTCCAGGTCTTCGGTCTTGTTAAAAATAGGTCGTCTCTAGGTTTTGACATTCACTTCCGTCATTTCATGACTTCCAAGTTCTGTCAAAGAGGGGCAACTGTAGACACCCTATTTTTTACCATCCCCAAGACTTGGACATCATCATTTGTGCACTTGATGATTGTGCTTGTTTGTGTTCTTTTTGAGCGCCCGAAGTCCTTTGCGGAACACCTTGTCTTTGAGTCTCTAAACCTTATCTGTTTTGTGCATGTTTTTGGACCAAGAGCTTGTTGCCTCTAGCCTGGAAGAGAGGGTGACCTGTCGGCCAGCCCTAGAATCTGTCGGCCATGCCTTGTGCTTGTCGGCTACTAGTGGTGGTCGATGGCCATTGGTCTCTTTTTCCAGATATTTGTTGCCAGCTGTTGCTCACTGAGCTGCGTCTTCATACACGTGTATGGTGAGATGTATCTAAGCTCAAGACTTGTTTTTCTATATATACGGGTGTTCCTCTCCCATTTTTGAGGGTTAGAAGATTTTGGACCAAAAATATCTCTCTCACTCTAGCTTTCTCTCTCTCACTTCATATTGTGTGCTTGATTGCCTAGGTCCTCCACACTTTTGCACACCAACCCTTAATCAAACTTGACCACCATTGAGCTAAAGTCCCTTAAAGTCTTGTTTGAGCTTTGGAAGGAGGTTTGAGCTTGGATTTGTGCCTAAATTGTGCTTTGCTTCAAAGGTAGAGCACTTACCTTATTTAAGCTTATTGTGCATACTTATTTTCCTATCTTTTTCAACTGTTTTAAGGCTGTTTTTTAAGTGTAAAAAACTCTGTTTTTTGTGGCCTAAAAATGGTGGTTTGAGCCTTTTTGAGTTAGGGGGTTGTCCACCCTTTTGGCTCCTTAGCTTGTTAAGCCTTTTGTGCTATTTTTCCTCACTTTCAAATCAAATTTTTTGGGCCTTTCAACCATTAAATCTCAAAGGTTTTTTAGTGGTAAAAATCAATTTTGAAGTCCAAAATTGGAGGGGTTAACCTCCTCTCCTTGTGTCTTGTTTGCATGCCTAGTTAGCTTCATGTGTTTCTCATGTTTTTGTAGCCTAACTTAGCTTTAGTCCAACATGTTTTTGCCTCTGTTTTGACCTATTTTAGCTCTGTTTTGGGCTGGTTAATTCAGTTGAGGATTGTATTGCATGGTTGTGGTGTTAATTCATTCGTTAGCTTAGTGTTTTAATGCTTTGATCACCATTATTTTGAGTTGAAAACATGTTTTACTGTTGTTTTGCACTCCATTTCAGCACTTAAGATCTCTAAGATCTCCCTTCCATTCTTCACTCTTTCGTTTTCTTTGAAAGTGGTTTCAAACCACTTGTTTGCCTAAGTGTGGAATTAAGGTGTTGCACCTAACGGTTTAAACCCTTAGGGGGTTCATTACCAACAGTGTAATGCCTCTTTCATGTCCAAAGTAACTTGTTGTTTAAGCCATCTCTCCATTAGAGGACACCCACAAATGGACTTAATCGATTAAAGAATGAATCGGTAATGTAAAATGAGTAAATAAAATGAACAAGTAAAAGAGGCAAGATAAGTATCTTTTGTATTGCATTGCATATGTTCGAATTGGACGTTAGTTTGAACGCAAGGAAAATGGGACATTTCATACTCAAAAGTGATGAAATATGCCACTTTCTTTGGTTACCATCACCGTTGATCATGCATGATAGGGCGGCGGTCTTTTTGAGTCTTGTTGTGCATTCATTAAGCTTGTACAAGCTTCGTTCCTTAGCCATCATGCATGTGAATTGCTTGGTTGATGGTTTGATGGCCAAGAGTTACAATCCTTCGAGCTTGTGTTATGATAAGGAGCGGCACTTAAGATCTCTAAGATCTCCCTTCCATTCTTCACTCTTTTGTTTTCTTTGAAAGTGGTTTCAAACCACTTGTTTGCCTAAGTGTGGAATTAAGGTGTTGCACCTAACGGTTTAATCCCTTAGGGGGTTCATTACCAACAGTGTAATGCCTCTTTCATGTCCAAAGTAACTTGTTGTTTAAGCCATCTCTCCATTAGAGGACACCCACAAATGGACTTAATCGATTAAAGAATGAATCGGTAATGTAAAATGAGTAAATAAAATGAACAAGTAAAAGAGGCAAGATAAGTATCTTTTGTATTGCATTGCATATGTTCGAATTGGACGTTAGTTTGAACGCAAGGAAAATGGGACATTTCATACTCAAAAGTGATGAAATATGCCACTTTCTTTGGTTACCATCACCGTTGATCATGCATGATAGGGCGGCGGTCTTTTTGAGTCTTGTTGTGCATTCATTAAGCTTGTACAAGCTTGGTTCCTTAGCCATCATGCATGTGAATTGCTTGGTTGATGGTTTGATGGCCAAGAGTTACAATCCTTCGAGCTTGTGTTATGATAAGGAGCGTAACAGTACAAACACTCCTTGAGAATACACTGATTTGCCTCTGTTTGCTCTCTGTTGCAGCAAAAAGAAGTTCAGGGCAGGGGTGGCCGACCGGCCACCAGCAATGGCCGATGGCCACCAACAATAGCCGATGGCCACCATTGGTAGCCAACCGGCCATCAATGAGAAAGTTGCACAGTGTGATGGAAAAGGGGAGTAGAGGTGTTTTGGAAGTTGGTAACTTCTTTGGTGTTCAAATGTGCAAACAAAGTCTTACAGCAGTGAGGCAGTGGCACTTTCAGGTGGAAACCAACCGAGCATGCATATGTCCCTTGCCCCTCGAGGCCATTTATTTGCTTTGCTTAGCTGATTAGGGGTAGATAGTTAATTATTTAATCGCTTTAGTTAGCTTAGAATAGCTAGTTAATTCAAGTGTTGTAATTAATTAGTTAGTGTGACTAGTTATTCGATTCCGGTTTGTAATAATTAATTACCTTAGAATAGTTAGTTAATTCATTTCAAGTGTTGTAATAGTTAACGTAGCTAGTTGCTTAGCTTATTCGTTCGGACTGTCTTTCGTGAGGGCGTAATGTTGTAATAAGTGTGCGTGCATGTGTATATGTCTTCCAATCCCACGTCTTTCTCTCTTTTATTCAGTCTCTTTTGATGGTTAGATTAGGGACATTTTCAATTACCATGCCTTATGCTTGCATGTTTGCATCCATTCATTTGTATTTCATGCACCGAGGCTCGGCGCATCATTCAAACTGCATTGCACTTTCAATATTTCTTTCAATACGTGTTTATCGCATGTTGTTTAAATCGATTCATATGCCATATTAGTAGCTGAGCCTATTAATTGCATTATTTTGTGTGTTGCATGAGACACTTAACATAGTTAGGACCATGCATCTTTCTACCTAGTTTTTGTTTTGGCTTGGAGTACTTGATGAGTTTTATGCTTTAGTATACTTGCATGATTGTGATTGCCATATTGTCATGTTTCGCATGCTTACCATGAGGCTATGTGCTTAAATGCTAAACTGCATGAATGTCTGTGGATTAAGGCTTGTTGTTTGAATTGGAATAATTCAACAAATGCGCGATTTAAGCCCACTTTGTCGTGGCAAAATCCTGTTATAAGCCCACTATGTTTGGTGGCAAATCCGCATCTTTAACCCCACTTGAGGGTGGCAAATTTAAAACATTTTCGCAAAACAAACATGACTTGAAATGTTCCAATTCTTGCGATTTAGTCTATATTTTCTTGTGCGCATCACATAGTAAGGTTAGATTAATAACCGAAACAAGAACGCATAAGGTTTATAAAATGACATATCATGGTTCGTAGAGGCCAATCTTTGATCGGGCGAGCGAGCGGGGGTGCTCGATTCATGACCTTCCCCCCTCGTACCCAAGTTCCTGAGCCGAGGCAACTTTAGTGATAACGAACACGTGGCCTTTGGCACGAGTCAGGATTTCCTAAATTTCCCCAAAAATAAAATATTTAGGTGGCGACTCTATATCTGGCAAAGCAGTCCAATTTTGGCATTATTTGATTTAAAATCAATTTTCCAAAAGATTTGCTGGATTGGACTCTTTGGTGATTATCTATTTCACATTGCACTCGTGAGACTAGATTCAGAACTGCGGAAGTCCCAACTGTGAGGCCTTTCTTTTCAAACCCTTTCCGAAAAGAGAGGCGCAGAAAAAGGCGAGTCCACACCCGCATGTGCGGTTCTGGGCTCTATTTGTGCAGTCCGAAAATCCAATAAATTCAAGCTTTCCAAATGCATTTCTAAGGCTCAATTCATGCACTTTCACTTTAAAAACATGAGATATGACATATGAACATAATAAACATGAAAGTCAAGCTCAATTAGATCATAACTTACTTTAATTTGACATATAAAACTCTAATTTCCATATTTCCTTCATTTCTTTCATCTTTTCATATTATACGTGTTTGTATATGTTTACATGAGTTCACAACATACAAAGATTCAAGATTAGATACAATTTCTCACAATCCAACTCAAATCAAACTCAAAATAAAGGAAACAACTCTTACATCAAACAAATGAAAGAAATCTATGTTAATTTCTTGATATTGGTTCAAGCAAGATCATAACTCAAAAACCCTACCTTTTATGAGTGTCAAAGCTTCATTTTAAGGCTTGATTCTACTCAATTGAAGAAAGATTTATAGTATTCTAGTTGGTTTACACTTACCTTGAACTAGGTTTCTTGAATCCCATTTCAATTTCTTCAATCCCCAAGCTCTTGGTTGAATTCTCTTATTCTTCTTTCTTTCTCTTCTTCCTTTCTCTACAAGCTCTTTCCAAGAGATATTTTGTGTTTGAGTCTAAGTATTAACACTAAGGCTCAAGTAGATATATCTAGTATTTAGCTTATTTGAGGCTAAGGCAAGCCTAGTTAAGAGTTGAGCCTAATTAATTCTAATTAATTCATTACGAATAGAATTTTTACAAAGCTTCATGTTAAGTCCTAAAAATCATGCTAATCATAACTGTAAAGTCAATTTCGGTTTATCGCGCCTATAAGGCTTTCAATTTCTAGTCCAAAGGTTGTCATTTCAACAAATTTTCTCATAACTGACAGATATAAGTTTATAAACATGTAATTCACACATTTAAACATGGAATTTCACATAAAGCACATAAACACACATATAATGAGGGAATTAAAGAATATGAAAATATGAGAGAGTTGGGTTATTACAATAAGATAGAGAATTCTAAGTATGGCGCTTTATGTAGCCTAGTTGAGAATGTAAAGAGATTTCCAATATCCTAGGGACAGTGGGAATGACGTGCCTACTAGTGGATTACTTCATTAGGGGAAAATAGTCTAAATTTTTAGTTGTATGGTAGCGAATGTAAAAATTTTTCACATCATCACTGGGTGACTGAGAGGAAAACGTTCATGATTGATTCGCAAGATAATAAAAAGCCTAGGATAGTGCCAAAGGCTCTCTAGTCCCCCATTTTTAGAAAGTGAATCAATGTTGCACATTTAAAGATGAAATCTTTAAGGATTAACCATTTCTAGGATTTTATTGACTTTACGCTATGACATGAAACTGTTCTAAATTTATGCGTGATTTGGATAGTCATTTTTGAGGCATAAGGCTTGCTGGATACCGAAAAGTTCCATCATTAAGGGAGGTGTCGACTATGAGAAGACTTCTTCAGGGAGAGTGAGGTTACTTCGACTTAGGTTATGATTGACATGAGTTCGGAACTTTACTTTGTGGACATTGTGACCCAACTTCTCATTAGAGAATTTGATAAGTACAACCGTAGGGATTTACCTTCTAGTTTTTGCTGAGAAAAGTTAGGAGCTCAAAAGATGGCTAGTTCTAATAAATCTTTTACGACCTAAAGTAGTTATCTAATTAGTGGTTCTTAGATTTCATGGAGCCATGATAGGCCAATAATGATCGATGAAGACCACTTTAGTGTGATCAATGGTCCAAAAGAAGTTTTTCTTTACTTAGTTATTATGAACTAAGAATTTATAGGGTTGTCGCCATCTAGGGTTGGCAATCCTCTGTTTTAGACTTGATGGACATGGGTGATACAATTTATATGCTCGGATGTATGATCCTTAGGGATTATTCTGGGAGAATTCCCAATTTGTCTTTGATGACTCACAAAAGGAAAATCCTAGAATGATTTTAGATGCAAAATTGCAAACCCATTGATTTACTTATTTGTAAGATTTAGAGTCACAATTATTGAGTAAATCTTCAGATTGTCTCAAAGAGAAACAAATGACCTATATTCCTTGATCTTTTGTTACACTATGTGGGCGTATTTGGCATGATGAGTGTTATATTTTGTAAATGGTTACCTGTGTAGTTTAGACCTTGACCTTGCTCATTAGACTATGGATAGGATGGTCGGCTGGTAGTGTATAAATTTACCCCTTGTAAGATTCAATGTGCTAGATAGGTGCACCTTAAATGAATGAAAATTGGTCACCAACATGTCTCTAGAGAGGTGGTTGCATAAGAGGTAGTGATGTTGAACCACTTTATATGATGTGCACATGGTGGATTACATTGTATATGCTTATCGCAAAAGATGCTAATAGGGCCTATGTTCGGAATCTAGAATTGTGCAAATTGTGGTTGTGTCTTTCTGTCAATCGCTTGCTTTTGTGAGATTATGAAATATTGATGCAATTATGTGTGTAGCATAATAATTAGCAAATGATGATGTTAGTATGCAAGATTGGCTCACTCATATGAGCGAAAATGTGACTAGTAGCTTATTTTATTTGGAGTTAAGAAAGGCTTAAATTATCCACTATGTATGTCGCCTTAGTTGCAACCAAGATGAGGTCGTGCCAAAGACCAAACATGGATGTTAGTACCCATTTTCCATGTTCTTCATGTTATGATTAGTCGGATGGAAGATATCATTTGGTGCCTAGAAGGCGAGCAAATAGAGAATTTGGGTTAGGTAATAGAAAGAGACTTGTGTGCTTAAGAGTGACTAGACTAAGATCTGTACGGTGTATCGAGTATGACGTCACTCTTTGGAAGAGTTACTCCATCTTAGTATGAATTCATACTACATCTGCTTGGCAACCGAGTTATGAGGTGAGAGAATGGATCTCTGCTTCCTCATCGTGTGAGTCTTATATGTGATTATTGATATAACTTTCACTTTTGTACCCTTTTTTGACATTTGACTATGTCATAAGGTAAGTGGTTGATGTTCAGCTACTTTGGTATATTGCCTTGCAGTCATGAATGATTTGGCCTTAAGGAACATCACTAGGAAAGTGGTCAATTCTAAACTAAATTGCATGAGGGCGAAGGGAAGATTATCTAGTATTACGCATCTATTGTATATTCATTGCCGACAACTTACATCGCTATGTATGATAGGCGGATTGAGTGTGAATATATTGCAATATTTGAGATGGTCAAACATGCTCTTTTAAGGGATTAGAAATGTTTTTGAACCAGTGTAATTGGATGAGTCTGGGGTATATGAGACATTATTTTTATCTGTGGGTTGATATCTCTATTCTCGCTCTTTTGAGTTTCTAGTGTAGATTTCCCACATACATCTCAGCGGTCGCATGGTCCACTGGCTAGTATGATCGTGTTTGATGGATCTATTGAAATAAAGGAAGCGCGGTGTCATGCCAGCACATGTTCGAGTTGGAGATGTTAGAAATTGGGTTAGGTTTAAAAATCCGTACCCGATTAGGTCACCCATGGTGGCATGGCCCAACACCCATAAGGAGAGACCTAATCAAAGTAGACTTAGATTATCTTATCCTAAGGATAAGTGTAAATGACCAACTATCTCATCTCTTTAGGAGATAGAGTTGGGGGTGGTTATAATACTCGCATTGTAATAAACATATTATACGGGTGAGACTAATTTAACCATATGGATAATTTGCCAGTCTCTCTCTCGTAGTCACTTTCTCCTTTTTCTCTCCACATGGAAACATAAAACTATGCCTTTGTACTGTGAATAGTGTGGGTAATTCTGTAGTAGTTCTACTACACTGTTGGGAATGGTTTGGAGATATCAATGGAGGCATGTGATTCACCCACATGATCCCTGAATTCGATTTGAGCGTAAAATGTATATCCGAATTCGTTTATTTCTGCTGTATATTATTTCTTATTTTTCCTATAGTATGAAATATAATATACTATGAATATTAGACAAGTGAATTACATATATTATGAAATTATTTTTGTTATATTTATTTAGGATAAGATGCTATATGAAATAAGAACATAATGATTATTTTTTATCATTAAATAAATGATGACCCAATGCTGAGTACATGTAATACCATGGGCCCACCCTTCTACTGGATTATATATCCATGATATGTTCATGATAGTGCATATTTTATACCCTTAATTTATACTCTGTTAAATCTATTTTATATATTACTTAATCTTATTATGTTTATTTTTATGTGTTTAGATATTCCAGAAAGGGGTTGTTTGGCAAGAAAGTTGGGTGGGTCAGGGGCTAAAATAGCTATAAAAAACAAAATAGGCTATTTTAGTCACAAAAAACAAAACATCAAATCCAACCCATAATCATTACAATCCTCTCTCACAAAAAAAGTTAAAAAAGTCAAAAAGCCAAAAAGTCCTTCCCAAACCAGGCTAAAATAGCCCAAGCTAAAATAACTAAAAAGCTAAAAAGCTGAAAAGCCAACCTACTTCCCAAACGGAGGCAAAGTTGGTAAAAAAAATGGTGAAAAAAATGAAAGAAAGTTAGAATCTGCATGGAAAGAAGTTAAATAATTAAATGGGATCGATGAAATACGCATTTTGATTAAGTGATGCTAGCCTATCACTCGTGTTATGCACAGGATAATTATAGATATTTATATTTATTTTAATTTTTTTTAATATATAAATTATGTTTTTTAAGATTTTTTATAAAAATAATTTGACAATCTTATCACTAACTATAGTGTACATGGGAAATTAAAAAGGCTACTGCAGTAACTATGCACGGGCTGTATCTATAATTATTTGTATGAGGCAATTTTAAATGCTAATCAGAGATTTTGATCAAAGCAATAAATGCAAGCATGTGGATTGAAAAAATTTAATAAATACTGATCAGGGGATCTTGACCAAATCAATATATGCTGAGGTTTTTATTTTTTAATCAAAAATTTAGAAAATTAAGATTGAGAGATTGGAGCTCCCACAAGGCTTGGGGTTAAAAACCCCATTTTGCTTAATTATAAAAATAATTTAGCAATTTTATCACTAACCACAGTGTACAGGAGAAATTAAAAAGGCTATTGCAGTAACTATACACGGGTTATATCTATAATTATTTGGATGAGGAAATTTTAAATGCTAATAAGGGATTTTGACCAAATCAATAAATGCAGGCATGTGGATTGAAAAAAGTTAATAAATGCTGATCGGGAGATTTTGACCAAATCAATAAATGCTGAGGTTTTTTTTTAAAATCAAAAATTTTAAAAATTAAGGTTGAGAGATTGGAGCTCCCACAAGGTTTGGGATTTAGAAACCCCATTTTTCTTAATATATTTACAATTATCTATATATGTGAATTGCGATTTTTAAATGTTTTTTTTTTTACTTTTTTAAATGTCTTTTTTTTTCCCATTTTTTATATTATATTAAAGTTTAATATTTGGAAAAATTATTTATAAGTCCTATTAGGGAGACTTATGCTACATATAGTCCTACTAAAAAGCTTATGTTTCCATAACTCCTGTGGGAAGTTTGTACATTTGCCCTTAATATTAGTTGTTAATATCATAAATAATAGTAAAACCATATATAGGAAATTGAATGTTACCATAGATCATATCTATATAAACATAACGTAACGTGACACCTACATAAACGTAACGCGACACCTATGTAGGAAATTAGATATTACCATAGATCATATCTATATAAACGTAACGTAACGTGACACCTACATAAACGTAACGTAACGTGACACCTACATAAACGTAACGTGACACCTATGATTTATGGCAACATTCAATTTCTTATATAGGAAATTGAATGTTACCATAGATCATATTTATATGAAACGTAACGTGACACCAACATAAACCAGCAACATTTTTACATTCAATTTAAAAAAATAAAAACTCATTAAGTTTGCGAAACGTAACGTGACATGTTACGTTACGTTTATATAGGTGTCACGTTATATTACGTTTATGTAAGTGTCACGTCATGTTACGTTTATCTAGGATCTTGTAGAATACATTCCTACCTAAATAGGACTTGAGACTCTATAAGAAATTACACAGGGTTTAGCCTACCATAAGTGTCTAAAAAAGGACTTGTAAATAAGCCTCCCTTAATATTTTGATAATAATCATATGTGTTGGGCTTTTCAATAAATTAAATGTCTTATTTTTTTTATTATATTATATTAAAGTTTAATATTTTGATAATAATCTTATGTGTTGGACTTTTCAAGAAATTTTTTTATGCTTATTTTTAATGCATTAAAGTGTTATTATGAGGGATAATAATCATATCTGTTAAGACTTTTCAAGGAATTCATATGTGTTGGATTTTAAAGAATTTTTTTTATACTGGTTCTTAATGCATTAAAGTGTTATTATGAGTGAAAGACTTGGGGGTTGAGTGAAGTTAATAAATACTAATGTTTTTTTTTAAAAAAAAGAAAATCAAAAAATTAAAAAATTTAGATTGGGAGATTGAAACTCCCACAAGATTTGGGATTAAAAATCCCCTTTTATAGATTGGTTGCTTTTGATTGTTGGAAGGCTATGTTTCAAGACTTGCTAAAAGTAAGTTATTCATTTATTTGGCCAATTTAGCAAAAGTCAATTATATCAATGCCGCAGGGCACCGGATTATATTCAGGCCAAGTTTGGGTAGTATGAAAAAATTCAAAACGTCAAAAGTTAACACTATTCACCAAAAGTCAGCAATTACGGGCTGCACAACTCTCAATCCTAAGTTTCCCACAACTAATTTTTTACAATTTTTTATTCACATTTTTTCATAAAAAGTCAAAAAGTTAACCCAAATATTCATATTTTTTCCCTCAACTTTTTAATCCAAAAAATAAACTTATTTAGGACACTTATTTAGGACACTCTAAACAACCCCTCAATGTCAACAACTCTCTTCTAGCAGTCTGCCGTACGGAAGTTTAGTTTAATTAGCGTAGATTATATATATTTTTTATTCAATAATAAGTGATTATTATTAGATTAGGTTTATGTTTTCTCTTTCATATAAATACATGTAACCATTATTTTTTGGGGAACTTTTGGAGAGAAAAAGAGCGTGCAAAGGATGGCTAGGTTTTTGATATTTTCTTCTTCATTACTTGTAAGTTTTATGATTATTCCTTTTATGAATTTGATTGTTTCTTCAATGATGTGTAACTAAACTCATAATTAAGGTTGAAGATGAAACCTCATAATTTGTAGTAATTAAATATATGATCTGATCGTATTTGCTTAAATTATGATTTAAATGATTAATCGTTTTTGCTTCTTGTAATTAATTCATTAAATTTTACATATGAATTTAATCATGTTTTTTTCATGATTTGAAATTTATTGATTAATTAATTTGCCTCAATTATTATCTTGTTAAATTCGAATATTGAATATCAATTGTGATTTGTTACAAGGGGATACATTAGATGATTTGATTTTGAACTTTTAGGCCAGAGAAAACGTACATAAGATAATTATTTTTAAAAGAACTTAACGAGCCTATTTTCTATAATAATTAAGATTGATTTCTATATTATTGTGAAGAGAATTAAAAAATTCAAATTATATTATTAATTATTGTGTATGCCTGAGTGTAGATTCTGAAATCTTAGTTTTATTCATCTGATTAATTTATTCCTTTATTCAATTTTTTGTCTGTTTATTTAATTATTTATTTATTGCATCTTTAGATTTAATTTCAATCAAACAAAAATTTGTTCAATAGATTAGGGTGTATTTAATTTGAAATTGATTTTTTTTTATGTTTAAAAAAAATGATTAATTTTCACTAAAATCATAAATTTTATGATTTGACCTGCATTCATTAAACTATAGTATTGTACAGTCCGTGATCTTACGAGTAATTAAAATTAACACATCAATCCACGCTTTCCCATATCCAGAGGCTTAGGGAATAATTAAACGTAAGACTCAAAAATACAAGAAAACACAAGAGATTGATGCATATAATATCTGGTCAACGCCTCATACTGTACTTAATAATGCTCCCATATGATAATATTATATTAATTTAACGAGTCTCATCGCCTAAATTTGTTGGCAATGGAGTGGGAAAATGCCTGGTAGCTCGAAGATACCAGGCTCGAAATGGCTCGAGAGGAAGAGAGGGAGAGGGAGAGGGAGAGAAAGAGAAGGAGAGGAGAAAGAGAAGGGAGGGAGAGGAAGAAGGTCGGCGTCGCAGCTCTCCGCCCCGCCGTCGTCGTAGCTCCCGCCGCCGCCTCTGCTTTCTCCTCCGTCGCAGCCCCGCCGATGTCTGCCCAGCCTCCCCTCCTCCTCAAACCGGTTTTTATGGCCCCCTCCCCTCCCTCCTCATCCTCCTCCTCCTCCTCCTCCTCCTCCCTTCTCTTCTTCTCCCTTCTTCTTCTTCGTTCTGCAAAACCAGGGAAGAAAGAAAAAAAGAAAAAAAAAACAAAAAACAAAATCGACACCAAAACGACGTCGTTTTGGTGTCGAGCCGCGTTTCGAGCCGCGACATTCGAGTTACGTAGCATGATCGAATGTAGTGTTAACACAAACAAAATATGATAAGAAATATGATACTTTAGTATTATTATATCCAATTCTATATATTGAAAAGAAAAGGTTGAGACTCCTAAAATATAATAGTCAATTACTTAAGATTTGGACACTTTTTTTTATTTGCTCGACAATGAAAACAAAAATGTGTTCTTGTTAGTACTTTTTCATAATAATACAAGAAAAATATATAAAATAAATTAAATAGAAATGACAAAATAATTTTTTTTATTAAAGGATAAAATACAGAATAAACGACACAACTAAATACATAAATAAATTAGATTACATTACTAAAAGAAGAAATTATTAATATGGATAACTAAAAATTAGAACTCGTTGAGGTAAGCTAAATTCTAAAAAATTAAAGAACAAATAATAAGAAAAGAAGCAAACCGAAGCTTATGTGATGCCATAGTTTCCTTAAAACAGATTCATCGCCTCTCGATGGATGTTGGAGGTATGTCGGCGTTTGCCTCCCAAGATACAACGGTCAAAACGAGCTAATGTCAAAGCACCTTTTGAATAGCTTCGGCAAACTTGACAATGGCTGCGCTCTCTCTAACAAGAACCAAAGAAAGAGGCTAACAAAAGAAGATAGGAAAAGTTTTCTTTGGTGTAAAAAATCATCTCCAACTTTTTATCTCAAAACATCATCTCATTTTCCATCACAAAACCTCACTAAAAAACAACCTACTAAGTTGGAGGAGAAAGGCCTCTATTTATATTAGTAGGAAAGAGCCTTAGCCATGAAAGCTAACATCAATGGGGTCACAAAATGCCATCAACTCTAGCCATTAGGGCTAGAATTATAAAGGTTCAAAACTCTAAAACCATTATATAAATCATAATGTGTATATAATGTGTATGTTTTAAGAATTAAACTAGATGGGTCGCAAAACGGATACGGGTGACCCGATCCAAGCCCAATCTCAAGCACATTCACAAACTACGCCCAGCACAGCTCTGCCCAAAGCTCAAGACTAGGTCCAAGTCCAAGTCTAAAACCAAACCCAGCACATGCACAAGTACAAGTCTAAGCCCAGTTCAAACTTAGACTAAGTCCAAATATAAAACTTTATTGATGACCACTTTATGAGTCAATTCTCATTTAAACTCAATGGTTTCGGCTCATTATTTTTGTATTGCAATCTTCTCACTTAAGAGAATACAAAACCACTCAGACCCACCTTAACCGACAGTTGGGTCCTACTTTAATTTCGAATTAAAATTGCCAAAAACCCATTATTTTCCAATAGTTTTATTGCAAAATCCTCAGTAAAAAAACACAGAATTTGAGCTTTGTTCCCAACCCTAAGCCTGCTTTGGCCAAGTGTTTAAGCCCCGTCAAACAATTAGAGCGAAACAGGACTGAACCGAAGCAAAACGACAAAATTTTCCCTGGCCGGTCGACTACCCAATCATCCGACCGGACAACTGTCTAGTAGACCGCCCAAGGACTGTGCAACCCAGATTTTTGTTGGTTCGGGTGGGGGACGTCGCAACCCCATTTTTTTACTCATTTATGCATTGAATGCATGCATACTCAACCTTCATTACCTAGTGCTTGATCCATTGAAGATAATGCTCCATTTTGGTGCTCCATTAGCTCCATTATCTTCCCTAAATGCTCCATTAGTTCGCCACTTTGTCTTCCACCATTGCTCCACTTGCATTGACTATATAAGGAGAGTTCAAGTCTTGAGTTTGGAGGAGATGAATTTGAGAGAAGAACTATAAAGAGAATGATGAGTTTGAATTAGAGTTTGAGAAAGAAAAGAAAGCTTTGAAAACAAGAGTGTTGTCTTGCCAAAATAGAGAAGTTGTCTTAGACTTCATATATCCCATCTTCCATTGCAAAACACCACCTAAGAAATTCATTGAAACTAAGTCCTAAAGCTTTGATCAAAGAGAGCAATACTTGCCTAGATCAAGAAACTTAAAGAGTGATCATTTCCTATAAACATACTTGTCCGAAGCCACCATTCTAACTCAAATTCTAACCTTTTGAATTGAGAATTGAAAACATAATTCACAACTTTGAGGGCGATCAACAGGAGGTTTGGAAATCAAGAAGTTCAATCTTTCTTTGGAAGGTGAATTTTCAATTCTTTCATTTTCTTGTATTTTTTTTATCTTATATTTGTTTTCTTGTTTTAATTTCAAATTAGTTTTGTTGTAATCTAACCGGAAGTGGTTAGTTGAGCCACCTATGTATTCCTTCTTTGTTCTTTTCTTAGTGTTGCAACAAGATAGGTTTATCTAGGCTTAGTTGATCAGTTGACCTAGTTGACCAGATGACTAACTTCTTTTGAACAGAACAAAGCAGTCGTCCTATGATGAGCATGATAGTTTCTGGCGATCCTTGAGACATATGAAGCTCTATTTGTTTTTATTTGAGTGTTTTGTGAGGTTTTTATTTTGTTATAATATTTTCTTCCTCTCTCTCATCATTTGGTTTGTAATTATTTATTCAAAGTATTATAATAATTCCTCGCCCCACTTCTTTCTATCCCATTCTTTTACTTGCTTTCCTAATTTGTACATAAACATCATATTTTGTCTTTTTATCATATCCATGCTTTCCATCCACGTTTCATGCATGTTGATTCAGCTAAGTTTGCATCTATGGATTTAATCAATTCTTATGTGATTATGTGTGCTACTTCATGTTCTTGAGATGATTCACATGTCATATATTAGAAGTCGAATCTTTAGTTGCATTTCATGAGTGAATTGCATTAGGATTTTGTATATACGATGATGTATGTTTCACTAGCATCGTTTTGTAGTTGTTCGTGGGACGTCGGTAAATATATAAGTTTTTATGCTTTAGCATCCCGCTTGTGTGTGTTTTCCTTACTATGTTTAGCATTCTACCATGAGGCTACTTGCTTACTTAATATAATTGTATGAATGCCAGTAGATGAAGGTTGTATCGCTTAATTTGGAATGATGTTGACTTTCATGTTTGTAAACTCAATTTCTTTGGGTTGTACCTATTCAAAACTCTTTCAAAATACATGAAATCAAGTTATTTCGAAATGAATGACATAGTCTAATCTTGTTTGCTTCGCATAGTAATTTTTAAGATTTATTAAATAATTAGAATATGGACATATAAAGTTAATATAATTCATCTCATGGTTTAGTATCTTTGATCGGGTGAGCAAGGGTGCTCAATTAATGACCTTTCCCTCTCATACCTAAGGTTCCAAGCCAAGCAACATTTGTTATGACAAACAGTGGCCTTGGCACGAGTCACGAGTTTTCTAATTTTCTCAAAATATTAGGTGGTAACTCTAAGATCTGGTGATGTAATCTATTTCTAGCAGTGGTTTTGTAATAAAATGAATTTTTTTATAAAAATTAACAAATCTAGACTCTCATCTATGTTTCACATTTCACTCGTGAGAGTAGATCGAAGAAATCGAGGGTCCAAACTGAATATGTGCCTATTAGACAAACACTTTGTTTGAATTGAATACACATGATGAAAGAACACTTAATAGAGATATGGTATGAGTTGGAAATTGGGTTCGGTTTAAAATTCCTATTTGATTAAGCCAGTTATGGTGGTATGATCCAAAATTTATAAGGAGAGATCTAATTAAAGTGGACTTGGATTAACTTATCCTAAGATAAGTGTGAATGATCCAATATCTCATCTCTTTAGAGATAGAGTTGTGGGTGGTTATAACACTCCCAATATAATAAACATATTATATGGGTGAGACTAATTTAACTGTATGGGTAATCTGTTATTCTCTCTCTTAGTCTCTCTTTCCTTTTTTTTTCTCTCTTTTCTCTCTCCATGGAAACGCATAACCATGCTTTTGTTCTATGAAGAACGTGGGTAGTTCTCGAATAGTTCTATCCCACTCTTGGAAATTGTTCAAAAATATCAATAAAGGTACATGATTCACCCACATGATCCACAGATTCGGTTTGAACGTAAAAGGTATATGTTGAATCCGTTTATTTCTGCTATGACTTTTCCTACATTGGTATTAGAGTTATTGTTGGGTGTTTTCATATTTTATATGCATGAAATATGATTTAAACCATGTATTTAATATTAAAATATGCATACATGTCTTTCATGCAAGAAAATTGATGGTTTTCAAAATATGTATGATTGACCTGAATTTTATATATATTGTGGTTTGTAGGGATTTACCTTCTAGTTTTTGTGAAGAAAAGTTAGGAGTGCAAAAGATGGCTAGTTCCGATAATCTTTTACGACCTAAAGTAGTTATCTTATTAGTGGTTCTTAGATTTCATGGAGCCATGATGGGCCAATGATGATCGATGAAGACCACTGCGGTGTAATCAATGGTCCAAAAGAAATTTTTCTTTACTTTGTCGCCGTCTATGGTTGGTAGTCCTCTGTTTAGACTTGATGGAGATGGGTGATGCAATTTATATGCTCAAATGTACGATCCTTAGGGACTGTTCTAGAAGAATTCTCGGTTTGTCTTTGATGACTTACATAAGGAATATCCTAGAATGATTTTAGATGCGAAATTGCAAACCCATTGACTTACCTATTGGTAAAAGTTAGAGTCTCAATTATTGAGTGAATCCTCATATTGCCTCAGAGAGAAACATATGACCTATATTCCTTGATCTTTTGTTGTGAGAGCTTGAAGTATGCTATGGACGTATTTGGCATAAAGAGTGTTATCTTTTGTAAATGGTTAACTGAGTAGTTTAGACCCTGACCTTGCTCATTAGATTATGAATAGGATGCTCTGCTAGTAATGTATAAATTTACCCCTTGTAAGATTCAATGTGCTAGTTGGGCGAACCTTAAATTAACGAAAATTGGTCACCAAAATGTCTTTAGAGAGGTGGTTGCGTAAGAGGCAGTGATCTTGAACCACTTTGTATGAGGTGTACATGGTGAATTACATTGTATATGCTTATCGCAAGAGGTGCTAATAAGGCTTATGTTCGGAATCTAGAATTGTGCAAACCGTGGTTATGTCTTTTTGTCAATCGTTTGCTTTTGTGAGATTATGAAATATTGATACTATTATGGTGTGTAGCATAATAATTAGCAGATGATGATGTTAGTAGGCAAGATTGGCTCACTCACACGAGTAATTGCCTTCGTACTTGGGAACGAGCAAAGATGAGACTAGTGGTTTATGTTATTTGGAGCCAAGAAAGGCTTAAATTATCCACTATGTATGTTGCCTTGGTTGTAACCAAGATGAGGTCGTGTTGAAGACCAAACATGGATGTTCGTACCCATTTTCCATGTTCTTCTTGTTATGATTAGCTGAATGCGAGATCTCATTTGGAACCTAGAAGGCGACCAAAAAGAGAATTCTGGTGCTAGCAAGCTACTCGTGTGCTTAACAACAACTAGACTAAGATCTGTATGATGTATCGAGTATGATGTCACTCTTTGGAAGAGTTACTCCATCGTAGTATGAATTCATACTACACCTGCTTGATCAAGTAATGAGGTGAGAGAATGGATTTCTGCTTCCTCACCGTGTGAGTCTTACATGTCATTATTGATATGACTTTCACTTTTGTACACTTTTTGTGACGTTTGACTATGTCATAAAGTAAGGGGTTGATATTCAACTATTTTGGTATATTACCTTGTGGTCATGAATGATTCGGCCTTAGGGGACATCACTAGGAAATCAATCAATCCTAAACTAAATGGCATGAGGGCGAAAAGAAGATTATCTAGTATTACACATCTGTTGTATATTCATTGCCGACAACTCTCATCGCTCTATATGAGAGGCGGATTGAATGTGAATATATTACAATATTTGAGGTGGTTAAACATGCTCTTTTGAGGAACCATTGCAATTGGATAAGTCTGGGGTATATAAGACTATTTTTATCTTAGAATTGATGTCTTAATGTTGGCTCTTTTGAGTTTCTAGTGTAAAGCTCCCACATGCAGGTGTTATCAGCAATTGCACGGTCCCCTAGCTAGTATGATCGTGTTTGATGGATAGATTGAAATAAAGTAAGCGCTGTGTCATGCTAGTGCATGTTCGAGTTGGAGATGTTGGAAATTGGGTCAGGTTTAGAAATCGTACCCGATTAGGTTGCCCATGGTGGCATGACCCAAGACCCATAATAAGAGACCTAATCAACATAGACTTGGGTTAACTTATCCTAAGGATAAGTGTGAATGACCCACTATCTTATTTCTTTAGGAGATAGAGTTGTGGGTGGTTATAATACTCCCATTGTAATAAATGTATTATACGGGTGAGACATTTAACCGTATGGGTAATTTGCTAGTCTCTCTTTCATAGCCACTCTCTCATTTTTCTCTTTCTTTTCTCTCTCCATGGAAACATAGAACCATGCCTTTGTACTGTAAAAAGTGTGGGTAGTTCTGTAGTAGTTTTACCCCACTGTTGGGAATTGTTCGAAGACGTCAATGGAGGCATGTGATTCACCCACATATTCTCTGAATTCGGTTTGAGCATAAAAGGTATATCCAAATCCGTTTATTTCTGCTGTGTATTAGTAATTTCTTATTTTTCTTATAGTATGAAATATAATATACTAAGAATATTAGACAAGTGAATTACATATATTATGAAATTATTTTTATTATATTTAGTTAGGGTAAGATACTATATGAAATAAGAACATAATGATTATTTTTTATCATTAAATAAAAGATGACTCAATGGTAGAGTACATGCAATACCATGGGCCCACCCTTCTACTGGATTATATATCCATGATATGTTCATTATAGTGCAAATTTTATACCCTTAATTTATACTCTGTGAAATCAATTTTGTATATTACTTAATCTTGTTATGTTTATTTTTATGTTTTTAGATATTCTAGAAAGATGATAAGAAAAATAAATAAAAAAAGGAAAGAAAGTTAGAATCTGCATGGAAAGAAGTTAAATAATTAAATAGGATCAATGAAGTACATATATTGATTAAGTGGTATTGGTTGCTGTGGGAAGTATTTTACGAATGACACCACGTGGTTGAGGTAGTTCCGAGATGTTGACTAAAGTGCCATATGGGTGAGTCATAGTTGCTGAGATGATCACGGTATCGCTGAGGTTCGGTACGGTAATACTGGGATTATGAGATATTTGGATTAAGGACAAGAATCCTAGATAAGAGAAGGCTCTTAGTCTGGATAAGGATAAGGCTCTCCCTATCTAGTTGAGAGTCCAAGATGAGCATTGTACTTATGAAGTGAAACTTCCAGAGGACTTGGTCACTGCTGGCTATAAAAGTGAGCCACCCCCGTGGGTCTAAGGTATGCTGTAATTTGTGCATTGAGTACTTGTGTGAGATCTTTGAAATATTGTTTGACTGATTTGATCATCGGAGTACGCCTGGGTGGACGAACCACTACGGTATTCTCATTTTTCTGGTTGGCAGGTGAATGGATTAATCTATTCTGCCATATGCTCTCCAGCTAAGTTCTCTGTTTGGTTGTGTGGTCAGAAATCGACACCCACAATTTGGCGCTGTCTATGGGAACTTAGTATAGAATAGATGACCAATAAAAAACAAGAACAGAGGATCGAGGATAATCTTTATAGTGAGGAGAAGGAACATATAGGTCCTATTACTGAAGGAGGGAACAATAACGAAGAAGTACAGGGGGTCGACCCCTTGGACCAACAATGTTGGCAAGGGCTGAAGTAGGAACAAGAAGGGTAGTCGAGATGAATACTTCCACGAAGGCAATCTCCAGGTATGGAATGATAGGTGCCTGAGAAAGGATAAGGAACTAAAGGACATGGCGAACAAGTTGACAGACCTGCAGACAGTAGTTTTCTTTATAGGATACACCAGCACCTACAGCCACGGCTGGTGCCCAGAAGAAAGGACAGAAGACAGTACCCACTGTTCTACAGCATGCAAAGGGACAAGGAAATTCACATCGGCAATCCTAAGATACCGGATGGATAGTCTATGCAAGAGTCATGGAGAACCCCACTAACCAAGGGGACCTATATCAGGAGATCTCGATAGATCCAAGGGCAAGGCCTTTGTTTTGATGATGCAGTGGATGTGGAGAAGTCCAAGAGACCGTATCCTAACACTGAAAGCAGCACGCCAAAAAGGTTGAAGTCAATTGATAGCCGAGCTCCAAGATGAACAAAGGAAGACCTGAGAGATTACCTCTAAAGAAAGAGACACAATGTCGAGATCACCTCAAACGTCCAGCCGAAAATGCCGTTCTCGGTGGAGTTAGATGCTTTCGAAGCATCGAAGAGGTTTAGCTTGTTGAGGTTTCAAGTTTATGATGGTAAGTCTGACCCAAACTTTCATGTTGGTTTATATTTAAATTCAATGGCGTTATGGAGTGGGAATGAGCAGCTACTGTGCAAAGTATTCCCGTCATTCAGGGAAATAACATCAGATTGGTTCCACAAACTCCCGAAGGGATGCATGAAGAGTTGGAAAGGTCTGACCAAGATATTTGTGGCCAGGTTTGTCACAAACAAGTTGCAGCCATTAAGGGTAGACTCCCTATTGGCTTTGAAGATCAGCGATGGCGAAGGTCTTAGGGCCTACGCCAAGAGATACTATGAGGTTTACAACCGAATTTCGACATGTAACTAGGAACTCACAGTCGTGTCCTTTAAGAATGGCTTGGATGACGATTGCCCACTTCGACAGTTGCTCTCAAAGACACTCCCGAAGAACATGGAGGAATTAATGGCGCGGATAGAAAAGTACGCCAATGCAGAGGAAGACAAAAAGGCGAAGAAGACGAGTACATCAAAACAGGAAAGTAGAAACGACTCGCCGAAATGAGGCTGCGGAAATACCGGTGTTCACAAATTGGAGTTGCGGCTAAGATCCATGCATGCAGTAAGTATAGTCTTCAAGATCCCCGTCTATAAGGTCTTAGAGAGAATCAAGAACCAGCCATACTACAGGGCACCATAGAGGGTCCCGGGGGAGTTCATGGACAGGAATCCTAGGAAGCGTTGTGCCTACCATGAGGAAGATGGGCACATGACCCAGGGGTGCTGAGCTCTAAAGTCGCACCTGGAAGATTTGGTTAGACAGGGAAACCTAAGAGACCTAACAGACGAAGCAAGAACAAGAGAGGGGCAAGCGAAGCTGGCCAAGGCGCCGGCAGCATCACCAGTACCACTACCGCTGCAAGTAGAGTGACCATAGGTAATCAATGTGATTCACTCGAAGGCCAACGAGAACGAAGTTTGAGGGGCGACTCAAATGGTAAGACATCTACAGCATGTCTACTAGGTTCAGCATAAGAAACCCAGGACAAGTGGACATCAGGGCCTATGATATCCTTCACTGAAGAGGACCTTGATATGGTATAACATCCGCATAACGATGACATTGAAAGTAGGAGATTGCCAAGTAAGGCGCATCCTAGTTGATCAAGTTAGTTCTTGTGACATCATGTCCGTCAGATGTTACAAGGAGCTCGGCCTCCACAAGGATGATCTAGAGCAATTTGACAGCTCTATGGTTGGATTCAATGGGACGCCGACATGGCCTCTAGGAGCCATGAGTCTAGACGTGCAGGTATGGACCAAGAAGGTAATTACAGAATTTACCGTAATAGACAACCCCTCTCAATATAACATTATTCTAAGAAGACTTTGGTTGCATGTAATGAGAGTTGTTCCCTGAACGCTGCACCAACTGTTGCGATTTCCATCTGAATAGGGGATTGAAAAAGTAAAATGAGACCATGTATAAATGAAAAATTGCACCGTGGCAGCAATGAAGTACACATGTAGTGTAAGGGAAACAAAGACAGCAAAGGTTGAAAACGAAGACCGCGAAGTCTTGGATGATGTCGGCAAAGAACCCGTCGACAAGAGTGAAGAACCCTTGAAAAAGGTTCTTGTATAAGAAGAAGATTTTGAGTGATTCTTCCTCCTCAGCTCTGGCTTAGCCGAGAAAAAAGAAAGGAGAATGAAGATCTTTTTGAGAGAAAACATGGAAGTGTTCGCTTGGACACCCTATTGTAGACGCGCCCGAACGTCCTGGGAAAAATCCCGTTTTGTCCATTGGGCTTACTATAGTTCGGACTCGATGTCACGGTTCTGAATCTAATCTCGTAAAGTGCAATGCAAGATCGATAAATCACCAAAGAGTCCAAATCCGACAAATTGTTTTGAAAAACTGATTTTTTAGAAAGAAGTGCCAAACATGGACTGCTTTGCCAGATACAGAGTCGCCACCTAAATATTTTATTTTGGGGGAATTTAGGAAACCCTGACTCGTGCCTAAGGCCACGTGTCTGTCATCACCAAAGTTGCCTCAGATCGGGAACTTGGGTATGATTGGGGAATGTCATTTCATGAGCACCCCTACTCGCCTGATCAAAGATCGGCCACTACTAAGCATGATATCTTGTTTTTAAAAACACATGTGCTCTTATTCCGGTTATTAACTTAGAATTACTATGTGATGCGCACAGCATACAAGTATAAACTAGATTGCCTAAGTTGGAACAAAGCATCGCATATCCGTTTGTTTTTGAAAATGGATTGAAGTTTGCTACTCGCAAGTAGGCTAAAACACGGGTTTCGACGAATTATTCCAATTCAAGCAACCTAACCTTCACCCACAGGCATTCAGGCAGTTATATCACATAAGCACATAGCCTCATGGTAAGCATGCTATCATGGCAGCCACTCACACATATGCAAGGATGCTAAAGCATAAACATTTACCGAGTACTCCGAGCCAAAGAAAGAAACTAATTAGAAATCATGCATGGATCCTAACTACGTTGAGATGTCTAATGCAACACGTGTAAGAATGCAACTACAATAGGCTCAGCTATTCTAAGATGGCATATGAGATGCAAC
>NW_021025248.1:203851-249629 GCF_004153795.1 Camellia sinensis
ATTACATGTTAGTGTCAACTTGGAATTGAAATATAATGCATTGTTAGGCGATTGAGAGCCTAGGGCCCGTTGCATTGCAAAAACAGGATGGAAGTGGGAGTGCAAACATGAGCGAAGGCATGTAAGGGAGTGCTAAATTATAAAACGCTCCCTATAAAGACTAAACCATACATAAATGCTGGTAAATAAAAAGTAGAAAGAGGTGGGTGGTTGGAAGACATGTATCACACACACGCACACTTATTACAACATTGCCCTCTCTCGGGAGGGTCCGAATAATAACAAAACCAAATTGAATAATGAACTACAGCTAATTATTACAGGCATTAACTAATTAACAAACTAGCTTAAGTAAGCAATGTAAAACTAAATGAAGAATGTGTGCCTCGGCTCTTTGTTTTGGTGACAATGGATTACTGCATGCTCGAGTCGCCTCGTCGGGAAATCCATCGCGATGCCTCATCTTCGCCTTTGTTGCAATTCATTCAGAAACTTGGCACGAAGCTCCAAGAGGCTGAAACTCCACCCGGAGTAAGTGGGGGGCTGCCGACCAGCCAATGGCATGGAGACCACCTGCCAACCACCCTTTGTGGTGGAGACCAAAAGGGTGGTCGACTGCCAGAAAACCTGGTCGAGTCGGCGACCATGTTCTACCCCTAGATTTTGGTTGCAACCAAACCAATAGGGAGGGCATGGCAAAAGTATTTTACAACAAATGTGTGCTCGACACATCTCCCCTGTCATAAGCATAGGCTCTAGGAGTGTAACCCTCGATCCTCGGACCACCAATTACGCATCTGCATGCATGATGGCTGAGGAGTTGGAATTGCACGAGCTCAATGTGACATGAATGCCACAAATATCACCTAAAGCCAACAACTCTATCATGGATAGTCGGAGATGGTCGACGACCGGGAATCGAGGCACGTTTCATCACTTAGAGTATGAAAACGTTCCTCGTTTCTCGGTGTTTGGGATAACTCCTATCCCAAACATATGAAACAAGAATGGCATGCACAATGCAACTTCTAGCATGCAATCCTAATGTTAATGCAACTAAATGATACAAAGATGCAAGGAATGACATACAAGCATGCAAATGGCATACACAATGTCTATGAACTACACATGACTATACTCAATGCACATGGACTAAACATGACATACACAATGCACCATGTGAAGACTAACAAACACAATGAGATGAATAAGGCAAATGTTGCTTCCACTATATTGTATATGAATCAACTCAATGAGAATCGACTGCTCTATAACATAACATAGCAAGGACTAACCGAAAGGGAACATCAAGAACTAGGCCAAATCCAGTAGCAATTGAATAATTAAGGCAACAAAAACAAATGACCAAACATTGCCAATGCAAGGAACCGAACTAACGGCTCAAATGCCACTTACCAAAGCTGGCAGAGGGATGAAAATTGTGGCATAAAATCATACATATTTCCAGCTCTGAAAATGATAATGCAAGAGAATGGTCCGAAATCAGGCAAATATGTCACACAATAGCATGCTAGATGGCTGCCAATACCGAACTAGTGTAGTGCGTTTTACGTAGATGTACCACACAGCAACAATGACAATGAAAAACAAGCCCCAAACAACCGCTAGGCAGGTCCAAGACTAGGGGAAAATGGTCCTAAAATAGATGGCTTCAACAATGCATAGAAATGAAGCTCATAATGTCGACGCGCGCCGCAGGTGGGCCTCATGCTACGAGTTCGGACTCGATTTTGTTGTCACGGTTTTTAATCTGACCAAAGAGTCCAAATCCGACAAATCGTTTTGAGAAACAGTATTTTTTGAAAAGAAGTGCCAACATGGACTGCCTTTGCCAGATACAAGAGTCGCCACCTAAATATTTTTAAATGGGAATTTAGGAAACCCTGACTCGGTGCCAGAAGGCCACGTGTCGTCATCACCAAAGTTGCCTTGGCTCGGGAGCTTGGGTACGATGGGAAGGTCATGCTATTGAGCAGCACCCTCTCTCGCTGCCGGATCGAAGATCGGCCACTACTAACCGTGATATGTTTCGAACGTTATGTTTTCTAATATTCCATTATTTAGCCTAGAATTACTATGTTACTGCCGCGACAGCACACAAGTGTAGACTAAATGCCTAGATTTAAGGAAATAAACGATTGCATATCCGTTTGTCTTGAAAAAAAAATGGTTTGGAATTTGCTACTCGCAAGTAGGCCTAAAAATACGGATTTCACGAGTTTTTCCATACATTCAAACAATCAACCTTCACCCGCAAGGCATCCAAACAGAGTTTATCACATAAGCAATCTAGCCACATGGTAAGCATGCGTCATAGATTGCACTTCACACTCATGCGAGATGCTAAAGCATAAATACTTACAATCGATACTGCCGTGCAAAAACAGATAAACTAGTTAGCCAACAATGCATTGGCTCTAGTTCATGTCAAATTGCCTAAGCACACACTACAGGATGCACTTAGAGTAGGCTCGGCTAACCTAAGCATGGCATGGTAAATGCGATTCAATTGATGAACACGTATTCCAAATTTGAGATTGAAGTACAAATGCAGTTAGCATGATGTATCCGAGCCCGGTGCATGCAGGCGAAGTTATGGTATCGCAACGCATGCATAGCATAAGGTATTGCTAAAATTTAAACATGTCCTATTACTAACCATCAAAGCAGTAAGTAAAAAGGGAAGAGGAAGTGGGATGGGAAAGACATGCACACACACGCACCATCACTTATTACAGATTCCACCTCGTCGGAGGGAACCAAATAAATATTACAAATTAACTAACTCGCTAGGCTAATAACTTATTAAAATTGCCTAATTAGTTAACAAACTAAACTAAGCTAGGAAAAGGTCGTAAAACCTGCCCGGGAGAGAGGCCAATGCCAATGCGTGCTCGGTCCTGCCGAAAAGTGCACTGCCGATGTCTAGGCTGCCTTCTGTTTTCTTGATATACTCCTCTAGAGACTTCCAAAAGTCTCAGGATAACTTCCTGACATTGGAGACATTCACCGGCTGAGTATAGGATGCCAACCTAGGAGTGGGTATGTTGCGTTCACCGGCCTATTTGTTGAAGCCATCGGCTTGAGGGAGGAATTACGCGGTGCAGCACTTAAGTACTGACCGTCGGCTAAGACCGCTCTGGCAGAATCTGCATTGACAGCAACAGAGGCAAGGCAGAGCATGGCAATACAATTCAAAGAACTGTATGCACCAATTCATGTCCGCTCAGTCATGTTAGTGACTTCAAAGGGACATGCCTTTGGTTCTCGACCACCATCGGGCGCATATTCCTCTATGCGTGATGTCTGTACCCAAGGTGATCCAATTTATGCAATAAGTTGATTTCAAAATGCAATGCAAACCAACAATACAAATGAGGAACTCAACCTCACATCAGTGATGACCTGATCCAAAGGCAAGCATGCATAGCAATGCAACCTAAGCATGTTGACTAGGCATGCAATATCGTGCCAATGAAACAAACAAGCAATGAACAGTATATGCAAGCTTAGGCTCATCGAGCGCTTAAACATGCAACAAGCAAGAGGTGAACTATGATGCATCGTTTGGGCAGCCTCTACTCTAAGTCCCAAAACAGTGGCCATAGAGGTGCTTCATGGAATGAGATCTAAGACTTTATAACACATGTAACACATTCGTTATTAGTGCGTATCGACCTTAAGCCATACATTAAGGCAACTCTACAAGCACACTTGATAAGTAGGTCAATAATATGGACTAATGCTGCAAGGTAAGCATTGATAGAAAACATGTGAGTTCAAGGTCTAAGCTAATCGATCTAAACAAGCAGGTAAACCAAATTATACTACAAAAACACAAGCATACCAAGAGGTCTTAACAGACTCAAGTGAACCTAAGCTCCACCTTGTAACCTACTAAGGAAGGACTTAAATAGTCTAGAGATAGACTAAACAATCACCAAGGGACACGAGATGGCAATCTAAATGGTCCTCAAATCTAAAATGCGTGCCACCAATAACAAAAAACATGGAGCATTGCTATACACAGCTTTCTCAACAGCTTCTCATATAGTTGGCTATCTCAAGACAACGCATGCAGCAATGTTAAAGAGGAGCTGACATATAACATGGCAAATGGTCCACAAATAACACTAAATTTAAGGCAAAGGATGCATGTCTACACACTCTGGAACTAAGGCCAACAAGCGCAGAAAATGCAAAGGGGCCTTATACAATGCATGCATAGAGCCGACCAAACAAACTTATGGACAGACCCTTAACATTCGGCAAATATACGCACACATCAACGTCTCACAAAGCTTTAGACTTAGAAACTGCTTGAATCAAGGTTTTATACATCCTAAGGCATATTAAGGCCTAAACATCAATGGTGCATAATAGAGGTAGGTATGTCTTAAGACATGCATATGCATGTGTTAGCCAAAAACCAACAAATAAAATGAGGGCATTTAATGACATATAATAAGCATATCAAAAGAAAAACTAAGGCTATAGGTGCAACAAACGCTTAGCTAAAGCGTTGTCTCCCTCAAGAGGGCAAAATATGGCTCCTTTTCAAGGACGAACAAGAAGAGAGGTGGCCTCTCCGTCCCTAGGACCTAAAGGGCACATACACTCACTTCTGAAATCCCTCAAGATTCAGTGGGTGAGGAGGCCCAAAACCCAAGGTTCTCGGAGCTCACTCAAAATGGCAACAAAATTGGTGGCAATCTCAAGGCCTAGATGGGGTGCAAACACTCTAACACACAGACAACTACACTCAAAACGGATCTCAATTTTGAGGCGTCAAAAAATAGAACTTTTTCTTGATGTCTTAGTACTACTTAAGTCACAGAAAAACAGTTCTAAGTCTAGGAAAAAATACAATGCAAAAATAGGGAATAAAGGGTACATACTTCTCTTTACGTTGTTAGCCTGTTGTTCAAGATAATTGTGGACCAGCGGTTTTCTTCAATGCTCTCATTAGATCACACGCCAAGAAACCAAGATTACAACCTCTTGTTTTCTCAAGAGAACGCAAAGAAATAGGTGTAAACACTATGTTGTTTGTGTGCAATAGTAAGACACAAATGCACCTTAGACACACACACAAGGTCCAAATGAGAGAGAGGATATAAGAGATAGAAAGATGTGATCGAATACCTACCTTAAGACCAAATCTAAAACCCTAATGTGGTTGCCTTCTTAAATTTTTTTCATCTTTTTAATTAACTCTCTAATCAATGGGTAGTGAGAGCTTCCTTATTCTTTATAAGAGCTTTCTTATAGTTCTTGTTTAAAAGAGCTTACGTTTAAAGACAAGCTCTAAAGAAAGTGATATCGTTTTTGATTATGGAGGGTGAGGCAAAATTGCTCAAGACAGTTGTTTGATTTAAATTATTATCTACAACGTAATCATAGTCAGGTCTTATGTTATCACAAGTTAATACAGACAGCTTCAATTTGTAATAATGCTCTATTAATTTTGACAATATGGAACTGTCGACCGGCAAATCAATAAATTTTAATTGATATCCGACCTAGAATAAGAAACAATATAATAAATTTAAGCATTGCTGATTGGGCAACAAGAACGAGCCTGAAGACCTCGAGGTTTTTGTGCCTCTGGTCGATGGCATTTTGTGGAGACTGGAGATGTGGTCGTGTGGGATTGCCTCACAATCATTCCTGCATAGTGACCCCTACAAGGAAATCCAAAATCACAGAGTGTATTTAAGGGTGCAAACCGTGGCACTAAACAGTCGGAGTCGTAGATCCTGAGGTAAGGCGCGTTAGCGAGGCCTCCGGGAAACTCCAAATGAAACACAAACATGGATGATTGCACCGGTCGCGGTGTTCAAAGGGTTGAGAACAAGTTCCAAGTGTGAATCATATAAAGAAAGGGAATATCGGCAAACAATGGATATAATGAAGGGGAGGTCATACAGTTGCCCCTCTTGACAGAAGCCTCGAAGCAGTGCATAACAATGGACAATAGAGTGAATGTCAAAGACCCAGAGATCGATCCCATTTATTGACATATGGTCCAATGGGAAAAGTACTTAGGTGACAAACATGTAGACAAACCATATGTATAGTGCTCATAAGCATCCGAAGGAGCGAGGGGCAACGATAATGACAATGCCACAGACTTAAGCCGGGACAAATAAACGTATAAGATCACTCCGCAAAGAAAGCTATTTTGTAATGTATGAGAGGAACATTTAGCAATGCGGACAATTTTAAGTCTAGTCATACAATCAACAACTACACACAAATGCATTGAAGGATGTATAAGAGGAAATATATATTAATTACGAAATTGACGTCTCACGAGGAGTGATACATAACCATAGTAAGTGAAATTGGTTCGAATTCTTGTGCACATAGGGAGGCATGGCAAGGTATTTTCAACAAATGTGTGCTCGACCACTCTCCCTGTCATAGCATAGGCTCTAGGGAGTGTAACCCTCGATCCTCGGACCACCAATTACGCATCTCGATGCATGATGGCTGAGGAGTTGGATTGCACGACTCAATGTGACATGAATGCACAAATATGCACCTAAAGCCAACAACTCTATCATGGATAGTCGAGAGTGTCGACGACCGGGAATCGAGGCACGTTTCATCACTTAGAGTATGAAACGTTCCTCATTTCTCGTGTTTGGGATAACTCCTATCCCAAACATAATGAAACAAGAATGGCATGCACAATGCAACTTCTAGCATGCAATCCTAATGTAATGCAACTAAATGATACAAAGATGCAAGGAATGACATACAAGCATGCAAATGGCATACACAATGCTATGAACTACACATGACATACTCAATGCACATGGACATCACTTAGAGTATGAAACGTTCCTCGTTTCTCGTGTTTGGGATAACTCCTATCCCAAACATGATGAAACAAGAATGGCATGCACAATGCAACTTCTAGCATGCAATCCTAATGTAATGCAACTATATGATACAAAGATGCAAGGAATGACATACAAGCATGCAAATGGCATACACAATGCTATGAACTACACATGACATACTCAATGCACATGGACTAAACAATGACATACACAATGCACATGTGAAGACTAACAAACACAATGAGATGAATAAGGCATGCTCAATGTAATGATCAACTCATGCGACGACATGGACTATGTGGCATACATGAGGCAAGATGGACTTAAACCAAAGAGAATGGGCCTCGGCCACACCCAAATCAGTGGCCAAACATGATGAAATTAGGCAACAAAAACAAATGCAAACATGCCCAATGCAAGGGACCGAACCTAAGGCATCAAATGCCACTCTACCAAAGCATGGCAAGGGATGAAATGTGGCATACAATCATACATTTTTCAGCTCTGAAATGGTATGCAAGATGGTCCCGAATCAGGCAAATATGTCACACAATGCATGCTAGATGGCCCGAATACCGAAACTAGTGAAGTGCGTTACAGTAGAGGTACACAAAGCAATGCACAAATGAAAAAACCAGCCCCAAACAAACCCTAGGCAGGTCCAAGATAGTGGGAAAATGGCCTAAAATGATGGCTCAACATGCATAGAAATGAAGCTCATTGTAGACGCGCCCGCGTGGGCCTCATGCTACAGTTCGGACTCGATTTGTTGTCACGGTTTTTAATCTGAACCAAAGAGTCCAAATCCGACAAATCGTTTTGAGAAACAGATTTTTGAAAAGAAGTGCCAAACATGGACTGCTTTGCCAGATACAAAGTCGCCACCTAAATATTTTAAAATGGGGAAATTTAGGAAACCCTGACTCGGTGCCGAAGGCCACGTGTCCGTCATCACCAAAGTTGCCTTGGCTCGGGAGCTTGGGTACGATCGGGGAAGGTCAGCTATGAGCACCCCCTCTCGCCCGATTCGAAGATCGGCTGCTACTAACCGTGATATCCGTTTTCGAAAACGTTATGTGTTCTTATTCCATTTATTAGCCTAGAATTACTATGTTACGCGCACAGCACACAAGTGTAGACTAGATTGCCTAATTTGGAAATAAACATTGCATATCCGTTTGTCTTGAAAAAAAACAGTTTGGAATTTGCTACTCGCAAGTAGGCTAAAATACGGATTTCAACGAGTTTTTCCAACTCAAACAATCCAACCTTCACCCGCAGGCATCCAAACAGTTTATCACATAAGCATCTAGCCACATGGTAAGCATGCTGTCATGATTGCATTCACACTCATGCGAGATGCTAAAGCATAAATACTTACATCGTACTCCGTGCCAAAACAATAAACTAGTTAGCCAACAAGCATGGTCCTAGTTCATGTCAAATTGCCTAATGCAACACATACAGGATGCACTTAGAGTAGGCTCGGCTAACCTAAGCATGACATGTGAAATGCGATCAATTGATGCACGTATTCAATTTGGAATTGAAGTACAAATGCAGTTAGCATGATGTACCGAGCCCGGTGCATGCAAGGCGAATGTATGGATGCACGCATGCATAGCATAAGGTATGCTAAATTAAACATGTCCTATTACTAACCATCAAAGCAGGTAAGTAAAAGGGAAGGAGGAAGTGGGGATTGGAAGACATGCACACACACGCACCCACACTTATTATAGATTCGCCCTCACTCGGAGGGACCAAATAAATATTACAAATTAACTAACTCGCTAGCTAATTAATTATTACAAATTGCCTAATTAGTTAACAAACTAACTAAGCTAGGAAAAATAGTAAACCGCCTCGGGAGGAGAGCCTAATGCAATGCGTGCTCGGTCCTGCCCGAAAGTGCACTGCCATGCCTAGGCTGCCTCTGTTTTCCTTGATATACTCCTCTAGAGACTTCCAAAGTCTCAGGACTACTTCCCTGGACATTGGGAGACATCACCGGCTGAGTAGGATTGCCACCGGCAGTGGTATGTGGTCACCGGCCATTTGTGAAGCCATCGGCAGAGGGAGGATTACCGGTCAGCACTTAGTACTGCCGATCGGCAGAGAGCTCCTGTAGAATCTGCAATTGACAGCAACAGAGGGCAAGGCAGAGCATGGCAATACAATTCAAGAAATGTATGCACCAATCATGTCCCTCATCATGTTAGTGACTCAAAGGGACATGCTCCTTGGTTCTCGGACCACCAATCGCGCATTTCCATGCGTGATGGCCCAAGGGACCAATTTATGCATGTTGATTTCAAAATGCAATGCAAACCAACAAACAAATGAGGAACTCAACCTCAATCATGGATGATCAAGAGGCAAAGCATGCATGCAATGCAACCTAAGCATGTTGACTAGGCATGCAACATGGCAATGCAAACAAACAAGCAATGAACAAGTATGCAAGCTAGTATACGAGGCTAACATGCAAACAAGCAAAGGGTGAACATGAGCATGGTTTGGGCAGCCCTCTCTAAGCCCAAAACAGTGGCCATAAGTGCCATGGAATGAGGACTGAACACACATACACACATGCACATGTTAAAGTGCTAACACTTAAGCACAAAAAGGCAACTCTCAAGCACACTTGAAAGAGGCATAATATGGACTAATGGCATGCAAGGTAAGCATTGAAAAACATGTTACAAAGGGTGCTAAGCCAATTAAACAAGACAAACAAGGCAGGTAAACAAAGCCAAAAACCCAAGGCAAGCCAAGAGGCTTAAACCAAGACTAAATTGACCAAGCCTCACAAGGCCAAGAGGACTTAAAATAGGTCTAGTGCAAACCTAAACAACACCCAAGGGACACCTAGATGGCATCTAAATGGCTCAAAATCAAAAGCGTGCACAATGACCAAAACATGGAGCATGCTACACAAGCTTCCAAAGCTTCAAAGTGGCATCCAAGACAAGCATGCAAGCATGTTAAAGGGACTGAAATAACATGGCAAATGGTCCCAAAACACTAAATTAAGGCAAGGATGCATGCTACACATTCGCACACTCAAGGCCAACAAGCCAAAAATGCAAAGGGGCTATACAATGCATGCCATGGCCGACCCAAACAACTATGGACAGACCTTAAACATGGCAAAATAAGCACAAAAGCTTCACAAAGCTAGACCTAAAACATGCTTGAACAAAGGTTTACAACCTAAGGCATATTAAGGCCTAAACATGGCATTACAACAATGGTTTACAAGCTAAGGCATGTTAAGGCAACAAAATGGCATTACAAGGCATGTATGCTAAGGAAGCATAGTGTACCAAAACCAACTTAAAACAATGCTATTTCATGGAAAAATAAGCATAAATAATAGCCAAGGCATGGTCAACATGAGGCTTAGCTAGGTGCTCATTAAAAAGGCAAAAATGGCCTTTTTCAAGGACAATAAGGAGAGGGGGTGGCCCTCCCCTTCTTGGGACTTCAAGGCACCATCCTTACCACTGAAATCCCTCAAGATTTCAGTGGTGAGGAGGCCCAAACACCAAGGTCCCGGAGCTCACTCAAAATGGCACAAAATGGGGCCTCTCAAGGCCTAAGATGGGTCAAACACCTCTAAACCACAAAACACTCTAAACAAACTATTTAGAGGGCCTAAAAATAGAACTTTTTTATGTTATACACTAAGCACAAAAACAGTTCTAAGCTAGGCAAAAATACAATGCAAAAATGGGGAATAAAGGGACAAACTTCTTACCCTTGTAGCCTTTGTTCAGAAATGGTGGACCAGCTGGTTCTTCAAGCTCAAGACCACCCAAGAACACCAAGAACAACCTCTGGTTTTTCAAGGAACAAAGAAAAGGTGTAACACTATGTGTTTGTGTGCAATAGTAAGACACAAATGCACCTAGACACACACAAAGGCCAAATGAGAGAGAGGTATAGAGATAGAATGTGTATCAATCCTAACCCTAGAACTCAAAACCCTAATGTGGTTGTCTAAATTTTCTAACCCTAAACAAGGGAGAGGAGAGCTCCTCTTCTAGAGCTTCTTGTCTTGTAAAGCTTACAAGACAAGCTTCTAAAGAAAGAGATCCCTCCATACACGTGTATGGAGGGGAGCCAAATGCAAGACAGCTGTATTAAAATATCTGCAAAAGCAGATGAACAGTAATCGGCAGCTCAAAAATGCCATTTTGACAAAATGGACTGTCGACCGGCAACAAATAATGCCGACCGGCAATATACATTGCCGATGGCAACAAAACACCAGCCGGTGGCCTCTGGTCATGGCCGGTGGTGTGTGGGGATGCCTCACAAGGCATTCCCTGCCCCTCCAAGGCAAAACACAAGTGTTTGGTGCAAAACCGGGCACTAAACAGTCGAGTTCGGAGATCCTGAGGCAAGGCGCGTAGCCGAGGCCTCCGGGAACTCCAAATGAACACAAACATGGATGATCACCGGGTGTTCAAACGGTGACGTCCAAGTCTTGAGGACGGTCAAAAATGGGGTGTCTACAGCCACCGGTAAATGTTACCCAAGCACCAGGCGGGCCTCCTTTGGTGCCGACAACAAATTTGCAAGCACAACCCGGTATAGCAGCGCCGTGCAGTGGACTCTACGGGCCTCAATTCAATATCCCCCCGAAGGCGGGGGCAAAATGCAAGACAATGCACAGAGCCGGACATAACTTATGATCACGCAAAGAAAGCTGTAATGAAGCATAGCATGCGACAATTTTAAGCTAGCATACACCAAACTACACTACAATGCAGAAAGGATGTAAGAGAATTATGCAATTCTCAAGACGTCTCACTCGGAGGATACAATACCTGTGCGGTTCGTCTGGCTGCACCAGCCTCAGATGAACCGTACATACAATATCGTGCCTGTAAAGAAAACAAACTTAACAGGTGCAATATCGTTAGCAACATGTATGACAATTCAAAAATGGATGCAAAAGGATATGCAATATATACAAAACAATGTATAAATAATGCAAATGAAAATGCAACGTTATTGAAACAATGCAAACTATATGCAAAGCAATTGAATCATGATCCAATCGTAAACGGTTCGAAACCACACAAATGTCAAATAGATTGATGGAGGTAACAAGTCCGTCTACCATAGAATGGTCCACTGAACTATGAGTAATGTAGACGGACACAAGAACAAGTATTAGGGGGGGGATGACAAAGGTGGGGAAACGACCCGCTGGGGAAAGGACAACAATCCTAATGCCAGATGCAAAAATTACACTACAATGTAATGAAAATGATGGGGAAATGACAACAGATATGGCACGCGGGCCAAACCAAATCTTGCCTAGGCAAGGCATGTACGCATACAAGCCACGTCTAACATAGAACGGTCAATACATTAATTCTATGGTTTGATGTGATCTCCCAGGTAGGTACTTGTTCACTTCAAGCTTTTATCTCCTTGTTATAATTGATTCCATTTTCAAGCAGACATTCAATTGATGTACATATATAGTCCATCGATACCGCTTTCTTCTTTTGTAATTGGAAATGCTAATAAATCAAAAACAATAGATTGTGTGTTGCTGATTGTAGTTCTCATGGAATAAAATGAATCTCCTCAATAGAAAATTAACATGTTTTGGTAATCCAAGAACCATAAACTGTGTTTGAGGCTAACAATAAAAAAAATTAAAAAAAAAATTATTAATCAGAGAGAAATAGAGCAGCACAAAAATCAAGTAGACGTATTTGATTTAAAAACGTGCCATTATCGTGGTCAAATGTGTAAGATTCTACTTGATCTCTTAGTAAAGTTTTTAAGGGAAGCAGTTCAAATTGAAAAAATGATGCATTCTAATTCTCTTCTGTGTTTGTATTGTTTTGATTTGTTTTTTTTTTTGTTTGTTTTTTTTGTTTTTGTTTTGCAAATGCATGATGATGCATGATTTTGAAGTGCGCGACAACGCGCGGCTTTTGATATGCACGACAATGCAGGCGAACTGCGCACATCAATGTGCCGAAGGTCTTGCACCTCCCAAGGATTTAAGGTCTCCTAGACCGTACAATACGACAAACAACGAAGGACTTACACCTTCAGAGGATTTAGGGTCTCCTAGACCGTGTAGATTGCACAAGAAATGCATAACAATGCAAGTGAACTCGAAATGCGCAACGACGTGCGGCTTAAAATATGTGTATGATGCAACTTATCAAAAGTCGTTCGGGCACGACAAACACCGAAGGACTTGCACCTTCAGAGGATTTAGGGTCTCCTAGACCGTACAATACCTGTCCGGTTCGCCTGGTTGCACCAGCTTTAAATGAACCGTACATACAATATCGTGCCTGAAAAGAAAACAAACTTAATAGGTACAATGCATATTAATGTTTTTGAAAATGCATGACAACGCAAAGCAAGTGGGAAGCATAACAATGCTGTGAAAGCACAGGCATGTAAGTGGAGCACGCGGTCTACGCAGGCAACGAAATTGATCATAAACATGCGGTCTACGCAAGCAATGAAATTGAACACAAGCATGCGGTCTACGCAAGCAGAACACGCGGTCTACGCAAGTAATGAGATTGATTACAAGTATGCGATCTACGCAAGGAAATCATGCGGTCTACGCAAGTAATGAAATTGAACAAATATGCGGTCTACGCAAGCATTACATGCGGTCTACGCAAGTAATGGATTTGAACAAACATGCGGTCTACGCAAACAAAACATGCGGTCTACGCAAGTCATGGAATTGAACAAACATGCGGTCTACGCAAGCAAAACATGCGGTCTACGCAAGTAATGAAGTTGAAAAAATCATGCGGTCTACGCAAGCAAAACATGCGTTCTACGCAAGTAATGGAATTGAACAAATCATGCGGTCTACGCAAGCAAAACATGCGGTCTAAGTCATGGAATTGAGCAAATATGCGGTCTACGCAAGTCATGGAATTGAACAATCATGCGGTCTACGCAAGCAATACATGCGGTCTACGCAAGTCATGGAATTGAGCAAACATGCGGTCTACGCAAGTCATGGAATTGAACAATCATGCGGTCTACGCAAGTTATGAAATTGAATGAACATGCGGTCTACGCAAGTTAAACGAAATTGATTGAATGCACACAAATGCAATGAGATGCGCAAAATTGCGCGATGCGTTTTAGACAACGCGAGTGCTCAAGACAGTGCGATTGATTTGAAATGCACAAGACAGTGCGATTGATTTGAAATGCACAAGACAGTGCGATTGATTTGAAATGCACAAGACAGTGCGATTGATATGCGATGCACATGGGGCAACTTTTGAGTTTTGTAAAAGCCAAAAGGATACGAAAAGGATACACCTTGCACAAATTCGAGTGCCACGCACAGAAGACACGACTCGAGGTCAAAACGGAGGCCGGTTGAGCGTCGGAAATGGACTATTTTGCACTGTTTTGAGCACTAGAGGCCCTGGACCCCACACATAACTCAAACAAGCGTGTAGGAGGCTCCAAAATCACTGTAGGAGACCACCGAATGTCCACCGGCCATCAAAATGTATCATCGGCCGTCCACCGGCCATCATGCAATTCCATCAGCACAATATTTTGCCGACCGGCAAAGAGTGTGGCCCACCGGCAAAGAATTTCTATATCGGGGCAGTTCTGTCATTTCGGCACGGGTCTTTTAAAATAGGGTTTCTAAGCCTATTTTTTTCACTTCTCTTTAGTCAAAAATTGCCTCTCTCTCTCTAGAGTGTTTTCCTTCCTTGATTCTCGCCTTTTCGCGCGTTCTAGCTCCCGTTTCGTTATTCGATTCGCGATCTCCTTTGCGTTTCAGACATTTTCAACTGAACGAAACTTCGTTTCGGTGTTTCTTTCTCGATTTTCGCCACTCGGGGCTTGTTTCCCTCGAGTTTTCCTCGATGCCCATGCCTTTTCCGTATTTCGACTTTTCCGGCCTTTTCCGACCCTCTCGGGGTTTGACTTTTTGTTGACTTTTCGCCTTCTCGCCCGTTTTTTCATCTTCCGGTCATTTTCACGCCCTCTTCAAGATGGCGGATGATCTTCCACAGGGCGGAGCCCCTCCCGAGCTCGAGATGGATCCCGAGGTCGAGCCCTTGCCACTCCGCGTCCGACCGTTAGATCCGGAGACCTACAGGCCCGCGGTTCACGAAATGCTCCCTGACGGACTACGCCAGTTCTGGAGCTTTGATAGGCATGTGCCTCCCAAGCTACTACTGCGTGAGCCTACCTCCCACCTGTCCTTCGGCGCTTCCGAGGTAACTTTCTTTCTCTGCTTTACTTTCTACAATGTAGGATGCAAAACTGTCGTAGCTAGTTATGCTCTTTAACTGCTTATTTCTGATATACTGTATACTGTAGTTGATCATAGACATACGTGCAACTGATATCTGTTTGAGACTGACACATGCACACACACTGCACTGACCCTGAATTACCCGAACACACGGCGCGCACTGTATTTCACTGCATACACACTGGTACCCGGTATTGGCTTGAGTCTGAAAACATGCACACACGCCATATTTACACTGAACTATTCGAACACACTGACGCATCACACGTCGTAGTTCACTGTAAGCACACCGGCACCCGGTATTTGTTTGAATTTGTCACAACTTGCACGCATGCTACATCTGTTCTGAACCACCCAAACACGCTGACACGTCACACGCTGTAGTTCACTGTAGGCACACTGGCACCCGGTATCTGTTTGAATTTGTTACAACTTGCACGCATGCTACATCTGCTCTGAACCACCTAAACACGCTGACACGTCACACACTGTAGTTCACTGTAGGCACAACGGCACCCGGTATCTGTTTGAATTCGAAAACATGCACACCTGCTATATCTATATGCTTCTTAGAACTGTATTTTGAATATTGCCTTGCAATTGTTGTTTTTGATTACAGGGAGATTCTCATACCATCCGCGGGTATGGGAACACCGGTGCTCGGGACTGGTACCTCGAGCTGTCAGATGCGATTCGCGACATCGTCGACGAGGCCAGCTTTGGCATCTTCTGCAGGGAGCTCTCTCGACTGACTACCTGCAGGCCCTTGCTCCCTGCTCTGGCGGAGAGGTGGTGGGATACCACCGACTCCTTCCATTTCTCCGTCGCAGGGGACATGACGATGACCCCTTACGACTTCTCGATGCTTACTAGCATTGGGGTAGGGGGTGATTCGATCCCCTTTGACACGGATATGGACGAGTGGAACGCTACCCAGCTGTACTTGCTTGGCACTCAGCCTCCCCTCGCTCGAGCGGGGTTCGTTAGGTATTCGTGGTTTGAGAGCCACTTTCGGGTCCAGCCGGCCTTGGCAGAGGAGGCGCAGATGTCTCCAGAGGAGGTGGACCAGTATGCTCGGGGCTTCATCATGTTCCTCTTCGGGACGACTCTTTTCGCCGATCGGGCGAACACCGTGCCCTTATGCCTGTTGAGCGCGCTGGTGGACGTCAGGCAGATCCGCCATTACGACTGGGTGGCGCCGCTCTGGCCACTTTGTACGGTTATATGAGCTCTTCCTCCCGCCTTAGCGGACAGCTTCTCGGTGGCTACTGGCGAGCCTGGGAGGTACATCTTTTTTCCTTTTTACATTTCTATTTCTTGCTTTCTGTATTCTGCACACTGCATATATACTGTACACTGCCCCACACTGACTGTACACTGCACACCCGGCACACATATACTCTGCTTTACACTGACTGCACACTGCACACACTGTACGCTCTGCACAATACACTGCACAACACACGGTTCTGCTATTTCTGCTTTATTCTGTATTCTACCTTATCTGATAGTCGTACTAATATCTGTTCTGCAGTTGTGGGTGTATGCCTATTTTCCTAGGCTTGCTCCAGTACCCGATGAGGAGATCTCGCTCGGCGTCCCTTTCTCTCATCGCTTCGACGTGGGATACATGCGGAGACCCCGGGAGTCTCTTATTTTCTTTCGCCGATACTTCGACACCATCACCGTTGCGAAGGTATGTTTAACTTTAGAGTTTATTTTTTGGCTTTGCTTAGCACTGTATGTTTTCAGTAACAGATAGATAATAAACTGCATTTCATTTTCAGATCACCTGGCAGCCCTGGGCTCCGTTGCCAGCCGTGGTGAGGGATCACTATGAGGGCTCAGGGGAGACTGGCCGTTGTCGGATCTTGTTGGAGGGCCCGGTCTGTCGGGCTTGGTACCTAGGCGAGCATTTCTTGCGTCAGACCCTAGGTTTACCGGAGTAGATAGTACCGGGTCCACCTCCTATACACATAAGGGATACAGAGGGACACTCCCTTAGGCAGATGAGGGAGTACACCACCGACTGGGGTGAGGAGCATCACAGAGGCGAGGGCGACTACGCAGAGTACGTCCGGACCTACATCATGCGACCCTTGAGCGGTGGTCACCGAGTTGAGGGGGAGAGGCCAGCGGCGCCAATAGCTGGAGCGGGAGCTGGAGCTGGAGCTGGAGCAGGCACATCGAGGAGGGCTCGAGTGCATGGCAGGAGCGGAGCTCGGGGGGGACGGGGGACTGGCTGGCCCGCCCTGCCCACTGTACTGTCATATAAAGGGCAGGATGGGGCGATCTACCAGATCCCCTTTGCTCCTTCCCCAGCTGGTCATGAGTTAGCCGGCATCCCTGACTTGCCTCCAGTATGTATTACTTCATTCTGCATCTTGCATCTAGCATTTCATTTCAGTTTATTTGATATTTCGCAGAACACTGATGTATCTTATACTCTTGCAGGCGTCCTCCGGGTACACCCGGCAGTCCGTGGAGTTGAACGCCTCCATGATGGGGATGCTGCAGCGGACCTTTGACCTCTTGGCCCTTTACAGTATTCCGATATGTTCTTCTGACAATGGCCTCAAACCATTCATACACTGCTTCGCGTAATCTGATGCATAACACAACACCTGACACACTGATATCACAGCATCTGATACACTACATACACTGCATTTATACACTGTACTCTGTAATGATGAACTGCCCACGGCATTCACACACTGTACACTGCATTCTGCACTGATAAACTGCTCACGACATTCTCACACTGTACGTATACACTGCATTCTACACTGATACACTGCTCACATTATTCTGACACTGTACTCATACACTGCATTCTGCACTGATAAACTGCCCACAGTATACTGATGCATTTGCCTTTTGTGATTTTTAGCCTCCCTTCCAGATCCCTCTGGTGGGCGGCGCTCCAGCTGGGCCCTCTATTCCTGCTCGGGGAGGGCGTGGAGACACTGCACGTCCCCATACCAGGGGAGGGCGTACTCATGCCGGGAGTAGTTCTCGGGCGCCGACCCCTGATGATGATGATGACGACGATGATGAGTCCGAGGCAGAGGCAGAGGCCAGGTCATCTGAGGAGGCTGGAGATGACTCAGACTCAGGCTTAGACGGCGATGCTGATGATGCTCCTGGACCTTCGTCCAGGAAGAGGGCGAGGGCAGACCCCCGGGCCCGAGACTACTGAGGATGGCCCAGATTGCTGCTTGTCTTCTTTTTTGTACTTTTTCTTTTGTTTTCTTTTATTCTTTTTTGCTGGTAGTTAGATTACCTTGTACTGCCACAGGCAGATTTTTGTTTTCCTCAAAACTTTGTACTAAAAAAAGATTATGAAATGAATGAACTTTTTATCTGAAAAGTGTTACATTTACATATCTCATGTATTGCGTCGCATCTCATCATGTTACACCTCAATGTAAATGGAATTGATCTGTGGTCTGAATGTTGAACACTTGCATTGTAGTAACAAGATAACCGAACCAAGTAACAGCAAAGCAACCCATACAAACCACTGCTTAACCTGAACACACGGTCCACACTCTGCTGAGGATTGATCTGCATACAGCCCATAACCCAACACTTGGTTTATTTTGCACACGGCAAACTTTAAACAAAATAGCCCATTCTAACAAGACGGCCTTCAAAGGTGAAACCGGCTAGGGTTGAAACATGCTCAGATGCCCCAAATTTTCCTTCCCTTCTTTCGGTTCGCCCAAATGTAGAGGATGGCACAGCACTCTGAGCACAAACGATTAACTTTCGAAAAAGGGGTTTCCGTAACCGGGGTATCGAGCCTATAACTGGATACAGCGAAAAAGGACTCGAACAAAAGGGGTGCACGACCTAAACACAACGAGACACGCTCGGAAGAGACCTAAAACAAAGGTTGAGGTAAACAAAACAAAATACACGACATACAGATGCGTCAACGAAGACGGGGGACCTCAAATCACGAGGAGCCAGTTTCTTTGGGTATTGTTTCCCACCCTTTTCTCATTTGTGATTCTCACATCACTCTGGCACACAAACTCGGTTTTCTCTCAAAACCCTTTCGCTCGCTTTTCTCTCGACTTACACCTCTCTATTCTTTATTCTCTCATTTTTCATCCCTCTCCAGGGTGATTAACGAATGAATAGGAAGTTGTGGGTTCACGCCCGGTGCCGTTAGCTCACAGCTATTTCTTCTGGTGGGTAGAGTGCCCTCCTGGCAAGTACGTCGATGACGGGGGAAAGACACAGCGGGGAGGACTCAAACAAAGAGGTACACGACCTAAACACAACGAGACACGCTCGGGAAAGACCTAAAACACAGGTTCAGATAAACAAAACAAAAGACACGACATACAGACGCGTTAACGAAGACGGGGGACCTCAAATCACGAGGAGCCAGTTTCTTTGGGTATTGTTTCCCACCCTTTTCTCATTTGTGATTCTCACATCACTCTGGCACACAAACTCGGTTTTCTCTCAAAACCCTTTGGCTCGCTTTTCTCTCGACTTACACCTCTCTATTCTTTATTCTCTCATTTTTCATCCCTCCCCAGGGTGATTAACGAATGAATAGGAAGTTGTGGGTTCATGCCCGGTGCCGTTAGCTCACAGCTATTTCTTCTGGTGGGTAGAGTGCCCTCCTGGCAAGTAAGTCGATGACGGGGGAAAGACAGAACGCCTGACTCAACTGTGCCCCTAGTTCATTATTTTGACCATTTTTTTGTTTTGGTTTTTAACGAAAATAGTTTTGATCAAGATGAGAGTCAGATTAACGTACTTGTTCAATTTTTGATTTGAAAACCATGCAAGTCAGGCTGTAAGCACTGAAAATTTTCCTTTTTGGGTCCAAGAAAATGGTCCAGTTTTGGAAAATAGAATAGTTTTCGAGAAAATAGTCAACCTCAGTAAGAATTTTCAAAAACTATTTTGCAAACAGCTGATGCTCAACGAGCGTGAAACTTACTCTTTGAGATGCGCAACCTCGGATCGGAGGCAATGGAAAATTGCCCCTGGCTTGAAAAACGCCGCACGGCAACGGAAAGTTGCCCCTGGTTTGAATGGCGGCTCACGACGACTCGTGGCAACGGGAAGTTGCCCCTTGTTTGGATGGTGCTGCAGGAGTCCGCAAACAGTCTTCATTAGTGATGGTCGAACTCTTGGACACAGAGATGACGAAAACGGTTATAACAGATATATGGACACAATCACTTTGGAAGGTGTTGACGACTAGACTTTGGGATGAAGTCGAAACCATTGCATGGACCGGGACGCTATAAAAGCGTTGGGGGTTGGACTTCAGAATGAAGTTGCCTACGTATCCCAAACATGGGAATCAAGCCTTACGTAGTTCCGGTTAAGGTACACTCGGGTATTTTAACCTTCACTTTTTAGGCTCTAACTTTTGACAAGGCGCCCGATGTGGGTTTTCGACCTTGCGAGCTTCATTTCATTTTCATTTGTTCATTTCTTTTTTCTTTTCTTTTTCGCATTTTTTTTCTTTTCTTTTCTTTTCTTTTCTTTTCTTTTCTTTTTTTTTTTTTGTTTTTTTTGCTTCCTTTTTTTTGTATTTTTCTCTTGCTCTAACTTTTGCCTGGGTCGCCCTTCCGGGTTTTCGGCCCAGCGAGCCTCTCAAAGGGTAAAAGTGTAACAAGTCCATGCCAAATGGTTTTTGAAGTTGAAGCCTCTCTGTATCTAGGAGAACGGCTGTTGCAACGCTTTGTAGAAGAATCCATCCCGGTTGCTCCATAAGCTTCTTCTGGCGAGATCTAATCCTTCTAATTCGGCTTTGATGCCTCTTGCTCGAGGGCTGCTTCTGATCTGGCCATACAGACCTTGCATGACGTTTGACCGTTGAACTTGCTGAATGGGTTCAAGGTTCGAAACGAACGGGTTGAATCTTGAGGGTGGGAGCGATCCTAGGCTGCACAATCTCAAGAGCGGGTGATTCCACACAGGTCTTCACAGGGCCGTGTGAAACATCTGTTTTTGAAAGTTTTTAAGAAAGCGACGAATCGCTCGTGTCGAAGATAGTGTGGAACAAATCTGGATCAAGCCAGGGTCCTTCCCAGTACTCACGCTGACAAGCATAGTTTCATTCATTAAAGGCTTAGCATGCTTCTCTTTCTCTCAAATTGATCAAAGATTTGCAAAACCAGAGGAATTCCTTCCTCTTCATTTTTATCACCGCGGTGTTCAAAAGGTTTTTGAAAAACTCAGGTTAATGCAATGAGTTTGGCGCGTAGGAGAGTGGGAGAGATGTACTGTCAGTCCATTCAAGTCCTCTGGCACAATTAACTTACACTGGAAGCAGGCATGAAAATGAGATAGCCACAGCTGTTTCATTCAGATTTGTTGGTATAACTAGCCCCTCGGCAGAGACAGACCCAAAAACAAAAACGGGTAATTACAAGAAAAAACGGTGTTCGAGGCAACAACCCCGGGAATCACCTAGTATTCTATACAAAGGGGACTGACTCGACATAACAAGACAGACCCTTAAGCAAAAAAGACTGACTCAAGACAAAGAGACAGACTCAAACAAAAGACTAACTCGATACCCATGCCAGAATCTACAAAACTCGGGTTCACCGATGCTCAAAAATGCGTGCCAGACGCCACATCCAAAAATATACCGAATGCTGCCCGCAGGTGGTTCACCTTCTGACTACATACTTGCAGTATCTGTGTCCTCAAAATCCAACAACTGGGTGGTAACGGACTTGGCTGAGGTGGGCAGGAGGATAACCTCATTGTCAATCAAATCTTGCACCTCATGACAGAGGCGGAAACAATTGGCAGTTGCATGGCCTGTCTGCTGGTGGTACGCGCAGTACTGGGCAGCATCATGCGTAGTAGGGAGATTCTTCGGGAGAGGCCGAGGCTCCAAGGGTTTAAGGTGCCCCCTCTCAGCAAGGATTTGAAGTGCCTTAGACAGAGGCATGTAGAGAGCATGAAAGACCCTGCGCCATCGGGGTAGGTATTTTGAAGTCTGAGCGTTCTTACTAGACGCACAAGCGAAAGGGTCGGCAGGCGCCACCTTGGCTTTCTGATCTTTCCCGGGTGCATGCCTGGGAATAGGAGGGACTGTTCTGGCATGACGGGGCCTATCCCGATTTTTTGACTGACTTGAACTCCCCTCAGGTGGAGTGGGGAAAGCATCCTCCACAGTGTTTTCCACGACTGCGGATATCTATTGCTTATTCATCCCCCCGGCTTTCAAAGCCTCGACTGCCCGCAGCAGTTGTTCAATGGGATCGGCCTCTGCCTTCACTTTGTATTTTCCTCTGGCCTCAGCCTGATCGAGGGTTTGGGTTGATGCTGATATGTCATTACCATAGCTGGAGGTCATCTCCGGTTGGCTAAGTTCAATCACAATTCGCCCCAACAACGGGGGCTCCTGGGGTACAAAACTCCCGGCATATGGTGCAGCTGGAGGTGAAGCTGACATTCCATAGGCGAGATCCGCCACAGACCTCTGGAGATCACCTATCATCCCCATTAGTTCAAATGTAGTAAGCTCGCGAGCCTGGTATAGCTGAGGGGCCCAGACCGGGTGCGCAACAGGCGACCTGGGTGGATGTGACATATCAATGTTGGCCTCACTTTGCAGAGTGATCCCTTGATCTAATGCAGCTGTCATAACCACGATCTCTCCTGAATTCTGCGTTGTCATAAACCCTGCCTCAATCAATGGGGAACGCTAGCTATTCTGTTCCAATTCTCTGAACTCTCTGAACTGAAAGGGAAAACAAGCAGCATTTCAGCCCAAACGGATCAAATACAGGTGTAGCCGAACAACTGCACTCCACTACTAACCACTGTTCCCCAGAATCACTGTCCCCAAAACTGAACTGATACCCGCAAATATAACTGATTCTCAACAACACTGATACTGGTGCCCTCGGGCCCGATACTTAAACTTGCAAACTGGTATGTGCGTTCCCTGTAAAGATACACTCTAAAGCACATAGCAAGTAAAGAGAGCCAAAACACCCCTATGTTGGGGTAGGGTTTCCCTATCCTATTTTGTCAGGAGCTAGGGTTCCACTATGCACGCAGCAGTTTCAAACAACCTAACATCGGGTAAGCAACCTGTCCTATCTTGGAATGGTCACTATGGATTTCGATATGCACTAGGTCGAATGGTCGAAAAGGGTGCTCCGGTAAAACCCGGGTTTGTGTTCCCATGCTGTCAGAGCCGATAACCGGTCAACCTTATGGTCATGCCTTGACAAGACCAGCCTCCGGCAAACCGTTCAGGAATGGCAGATGGCAAACACGGTGTCCTAGGCGCACCAATGCACATGCAATGCAAAGAAACGCATAAATGTAATCAAAACAGGATATCACGAGTTCGAGTCAAGCTCTCCAAATCCCCAGCAGAGTCACCAGAAACTGTAGATGCGCCCGCGTGGGCCTCATGCTACAGTTCGGACTCGATTTGTTGTCACGGTTCTTAATCTGAACCAAAGAGTCCAAATCCGGCAAATCGTTTTGAGAAACAGATTTTTGAAAAGAAGTGCCAAACATGGACTGCTTTGCCAGATACAGAGTCGCCACCTAAATATTTTAAAATGGGGGAATTTAGGAAACCCTGACTCGGTGCCGAAGGCCACGTGTCCATCATCACCAAAGTTGCCTTGGCTCGGGAGCTTGGGTACGATCGGGGAAGGTCAGCTATGAGCACCCCCTCTCGCCCGATCCGAAGATCGGCCTCTACTAACCGTGATATCCGTTTTTGAAAACGTTATGTGTTCTTATTCCATTTATTAGCCTAGAATTACTATGTTATGCGCACAGCACACAAGTATAGACTAGATTGCCTAATTTGGAAATAAACATTGCATATCCGTTTGTCTTGAAAAAAAATAGTTTGGAATTTGCAACTCGCAAGTAGGCTAAAATACGGATTTCAACGAGTTTTTCCAACTCAAACAATCCAACCTTCACCCGCAGGCATCCAAACAGTTTATCACATAAGCATCTAGCCACATGGTAAGCATGCTGTCCTGATTGCATTCACACTCATGCGAGATGCTAAAGCATAAATACTTACATCGTACTCCGTGCCAAAACAATAAACTAGTTAGCCAACATGCATGGTCCTAGTTCATGTCAAATTGCCTAATGCAACACAAACAGGATGCACTTAGAGTAGGCTCGGCTAACCTAAGCATGGCATGTGAAATGCAATCAATTGATGTACGTATTCAATTTGGAATTGAAGTACAAATGCAGTTAGCATGATGTACCGAGCCCGGTGCATGCAAGGCGAATGTATGGATGCATGCACGCATAGCATAAGGTATGCTAAATTAAACATGTCCTATTACTAACCATCAAAGCAGGTAAGTAAAAGGGAAGGAGGAAGTGGGGATTGGAAGACATGCACACACACGCACCCACACTTATTACAGATTCGCCCTCGCTTGGAGGGACCAAATAAATATTACAAATTAACTAACTCGCTAGCTAATTAATTATTACAAATTGCCTAATTAGTTAACAAACTAACTAAGCTAGGAAAAACAGTAAACCGCCTCGGGAAGAGAGCCTAATGCAATGCGTGCTCGGTCCTGCCCGGAAGTGCACTGCCATGCCTAGGCTGCCTCTGTTTTCCTTGATATACTCCTCTAGAGACTTCCAAAGTCTCAGGACTACTTCCCTGGACATTGGGAGACATCACTGGCTGAATAGGATTGCGACCGGCAGTGGTATGTGGTCACCGGCCATTTGTGAAGCCATCGGCAGAGGGAGGATTACCGGTCGGCACTTAGTATTGCCGATCGGCAGAGAGCTCCTGTAGAATCTGCAATTGATAGCAACAGAGGGCAAGGCAGAGCATGGCAATACAATTCAAGAAATGTATGCACCAATCATGTCCTTCATCATGTTAGTGACTCAAAGGGACATGCTCCTTGGTTCTCGGACCACCAATCGCGCATTTCCATGCGTGATGGCCCAAGGGACCAATTTATGCATGTTGACGTCAAAATGCAATGCAAACCAACAAACAATTGAGGAACTCAACCTCAATCATGGATGATCAAGAGGCAAAGCATGCATGCAATGCAACGTAAACATGTTGACTAGGCATGCAACATGGCAATGCAAACAAACAAGCAATGAACAAGTATGCAAGCTAGTATACGAGGCAAACATGCAAACAAGCAAAGGGGAACTTGAGCATGGTTTGGGCAGCCCTCTCTAAGCCCAAAACAGTGGCCATAAGTGCCATGGAATGAGGACTAAACACACATACACACATGCACATGTTAAAGTGCTAACACTTAAGCACAGAAAGGCAACTCTCAAGCACACTTGAAAGAGGCATAATATGGACTAATGGCATGCAAGGTAAGCATTGAAAAACATGTTACGAAGGGTGCTAAGGCAATTAAACAAGACAAACAAGGCATGTGAACAAAGCCAAAAACCCAAGGCAAGCCAAGAGGCTTAAACCAAGACTAAATCGACCAAGCCTCACAAGGCTAAGAGGACTTAAAATAGGTCTAGTGCAAACCTAAACAACACCCAAGGGACACCTAGATGGCATCTAAATGGCTCAAAATCAAAAGCGTGCACAATGACCAAAACATGGAGCATGCTACACAAGCTTCCAAAGCTTCAAAGAGGCATCCAAGATAAGCATGCAAGCATGTTAAAGGGACTGAAATAACATGGAAAATGGTCCCAAAACACTAAATTAAGGCAAGGATGCATGCTACACATTCACACACTCAAGGCCAACAAGCCAAAAATGCAAAGGGGCTATACAATGCATGCCATGGCCGACCCAAACAACTATGGACAGACCTTAAACATGGCAAAATAAGCACAAAAGCTTCACAAAGCTAGACCTAAAACATGCATGAACAAAGGTTTACAACCTAAGGCATATTAAGGCCTAAACATGGCATTACAAGGTAGGTATGCTAAGCATGCATGGTGTACCGAAACCAACAAAAAACAGAGGCATATTATGACATAATAAGCACAAAAAACAACTAAGGCATAGTCAACATGAAGCTTAGCTAGGTGCTCCCTCAAGAGGCCAAAAACGGTCCTTTTCAAGGACAACAAGGAGAGGGGGTGGCCCTCTCCTCCCTAGGACCTCAAGGCATCATCCTGACCTCTGAAATCCCTCAAGATTTCAGTGGTGAGGAGGCCCAAACACCAAGGTCCCGGAGCTCACTCAAAATGGCACAAAATGGGGCCTCTCAAGGCCTAAGAGGGGTCAAACACCTCCAAACCACAAAACACTCTAAACAAACTATTTAGAGGGCCTAAAAATAGAACTTTTTTATGTTATACACTAAGCACAAAAACAGTTCTAAGCTAGGTAAAAATACAATGCAAAAATGTGGAATAAAGGGACAAACTTCTTACCCTTGTAGCCTTTCCTCAGAAATGGTGGACCAGCTGGTTCTTTAAGCTCAAAACCACCCAAGGACACCAAGAACAACCTCTGGTTTTTCAAGGAACCAAGAAAAGGTGTAACACTAGGTGTTTGTGTGCAATAGTAAGACACAAATGCACCTAGACACACACAAAGGCCAAATGAGAGAGAGCTATAGAGATAGAATGTGTATCAATCCTAACCCTAGAACTCAAAACCCTAATGTGGCTGTCTAAATTTTCTAACCCTAAACAAGGGAGAGGAGAGCTCCTCTTATAGAGCTTCTTGTCTTGTAAAGCTTACAAGACAAGCTTCTAAAGAAAGAGATCCCTCCATACACGTGTATGGAGGGGAGCCAAATGCAAGACAGCTGTATTAAAATATCTGCAAAAGTAGATAAACAGTAGTCGGCAGCTCAAAAATGCCATTTTGACAAAATGGACTGCCGACCGGCAACAAATAATGCCGACCGGCAATATACATTGCCGATAGCAACAAAACACCAGCCGGTGGCCTCTGGTCATGGCCGGTGGTGTGTGGAGATGCCTCACAAGGCATTCCCTGCCCCTCCAAGGCAAAACACAAGTGTTTGGTGCAAAATTAGGCACTAAACAGTCGAGTTCGGAGATCCTGAGGCAAGGCGCGTAGCCGAGCCCTCTCGGAACTCCAAGCGAACACAAACATGGATGATCACCGGGTGTTCAAACGGTGACGTCCAAGTCTTGAGGACGGTCAAAAATAGGGTGTCTACACTCATGCAAAGGTCAAAAAATGAGGCATACAAGCACGACTCTCAAACGCATTTAAAGAGTGGAAAACATGAGAATATGGCATACATGTAAGCTCTGAAATATGATGCACAATGGCCCCAAAACATGGAAAGACCTCAACATAAGCATGTAATAGGCTCCAAAACTCAAAGCTAGGTAAGGGTATTGAACTACAACCATGCATAGCAAGCATCATACGACTGTGAGGCATAAAAAATAGAGCTAAGGTAGTCCAAAACATGCACAAAATAAGTTTAAGGCATGGCCAAAAAGTGCTAGAATCAAAAGCCAAAATAGGATGCAATACAAGCTAGTGAAGAGGGTTTACACTACAAGTATATGAGGCATTCAAGAGGTCACCAAACCAGAAAAAACCAGGGGTATGAAATGCCAAATAAAGCCCAAAAAACCACTAAAACATGGTCTATGCATGCAAGAATGATAGGCTCCTTTGATAGGCTATAAAGAGGGTTGTTCTACGCATGCAAGATGGACACCCAAAATGGAAAAATGGGCTCTGAACAGAGTCTATGCAGGTTCTAAAACCCACCAAAAATGGCCTAAAACATGGCTTGGAAGCATGCAAATAAGGGCTCCTTTGTTAGGCCAAATAAGCTAGTAAACAAGGCAAGGGGTGAGAGGGTCACCCCTCTCTGATTTTGGTGCTCAAAACACCATGCTAGCCACTGAAAATCCACTAGATTTCAGTGGCTAAAATACCAAACAAAGGTCAATGCAAAGGCCCTAAGGCATGGCTCAAAATAAGATGAAATGAAGCATGCAAGGGGGTAGATGACCCCCAACAGAAAAATGGTCTTAAACAAACATGTTAAGGACCTCCAAAAAAGACTTTTTTCAGTTTATGACAAATCCCAAATATGCTTGCAAATAAAGCTAAGATATGAAGCAAAATAAAGACCAAAAGAGAGAATAGAGTGTTACCCTTGAAGCTCAACAACTCCAGCAGCTTTGAGGCCAAAAATTCAGACCTTAGGACCTCTCAAGACCTTCCAAGAAGCTTAGGTTGCTGTTGGAGGTATTAGGCTAAGAGGTGTAGTGTAAAAGTGCAAGAACAAGGGACTTTGGAGCTTGAAATAGAGAGATAGAGAGGGGTGTATGTATATGCCTTAACCAAATTTTCTGAACCTTTGCAAATGAGGGAGAGGGTCTCTTCTTATAGAGGAACAAAGGTCCAAGCTTCTTCAAGAAGCTTGTGCAAAGGTCCAAGCTTCTTGAGGAAGCTATAGCAAAAAGGGTCAAGCTTCTTGAGGAAGCTAGAGCCAAAGGGTCAAGCTTATTCAAGAAGCTAAAAGGGTTCAAGCTTCTCTTAGAAGCTTAGAGAAAAGGGCCAAGCTTCTTTAAGAAGCCAAAACAAGGTTGCCAATCCTCCATACATGTATGGAGGATGCAGTTTGTGCTTTCCAGGTGGCACAGCTGGCACACACTCACAAAGACAGAAAAGGGGGAAGTAGGCCAACCAGTTCAAGTGGTCGGCCGACCACCTGCCCTGGTCGGCCGACCAGGGTCAAAAGATTCGAGCTTCAAAAGTTGGTTGGCAGCCTCTAGGGGTGGTCTCCCAACTCAATGCAAGCTAGTGGTATGGTGGGAGACCAGTAATTGTGGCTCTAAAGTTAGAGAGACCAGCTACCTAACAAGAAAAATTGGCTGACGGGGAAAAGTGGTCTCCAAGGAGAAAAGGTGGTCTCCCACCCTTGTACCACCTCCAAACAATGAAAATAGGGTCCATGCCAAAAATGAACCAAGGCGGATGCAAAACGAGGGTTCGGGGGCCAAAATGCACGGCCGGAGGCCCCGAAAACTGACTGTTAAGCATCGAAAGTGGCGTGCGACCATGAAGGTGGTCTCCCTAGCCACAATGTCCCTCTAGAGAGAGGAAACAAGGTGTGTGCCAAAAACTGGAGCAAACGGAGAAAGTTAAACGGTCCCAAACCGAGGCTCACGGCCGACGGCTCTGAAAATCGAAAACTGGTCTCCAAACGGGAACAGTGGTCTACGACCACGAAAAGTAGCCTACGGCCACTGAGAGATGGTCTACGAGACCTCTCCTTCCCTTCGGGAAGAGAAAATAAGACCTAGTTCACAAATCGAGGCAAGGCACAAAAGAGTCTCGAAGTCTGGAGGCAAGGCTCTCAGCCGAGACTCCGTAACCTCAGACCGAGCACAACATGCGCATTCACCGAGCGCTCAATCGATGACGTCTGAGTCTTAAGGTCAGTCAAAAATGGGGTGTCTAGACCTATGAGATGTTAGGGATCAATCCCGAGGTCACCTGCCACAAACTTAACATGGACAAGTGGGCCAAACCAATAATTGAAAGAGCGAGGAGACCAACTTTGGTCCATGTGCTGGTAGTGGAAGAGGAAGTGGAGAAGTTAGTAGAGGCTCAAGTAATTCGGGAAGTGAACTACCCCACCTGGCTGTCCAATACGATGGTGGTAAAGAAGAAGATGACAAGTGGAGGGTCTATATAGACTTCACTAGTCTGAACAAAGCGTGCCCGAAGGACTACTTTCCCTTGCCCAAGATTGTTTAGCATGTTGATGCAACATCGGTGCATGGAAGAATGAGCTTTTTAGATGCATACAGGGGGTACCATCAGATAGCAACGTATGCCCCAGATGAAGAGAAGACAACATTTATCACCCCTAAAGGACTTTATTGTTATAGGGTGATGCCTTTTAGGTTGAAGAATGCATGAGTGACATACTAAAGGTTGGTTACCAAGATGTTCAAGCACTTAATTAGAGGGACCGGAAGTCTACATTGACAACATGGTTGCCAAGAGTAAGGAACCACGAGATCATCTGACAAACCTAAAAGAATTTTTTGACATATTAAAGGCATACCAGCTTCGGCTGAATGAGTCAAAGTGTGCATTTGGGGTAGGATTTGGTAAGTTCCTTAGGTACTTGGTAACCAGGAGAGGAATTGAAGTGAGTCGAGATCAAATCAAGGCTATCCTTGATCTAAAGAGCCCAACAATAGTGAAGGAAGTCCAGATTTTGACCGACAAACAGCAGCCCTGAGCAAATTTTTCAGCCGGGGTTCAGATAAATTTAAGCCAGTCTTTCAATTGTTAAAAAAGGCCATAGACTTTCTGTGGATAGAGGAGTGCGAAGTTGACCTGGCTGACTTGAAAAGATACCTAACAACAACACCGGTATTATCGAACCCGGTACTAGGAGAAGAGTTGTTCTTATACTTAGCATTTTTAGACCACGCTGTTAGTGTTGTGCTAATCCGAGAGGAAAAAGGAGAACAGAAGGCAGTGTACTATGTCAGCAAGACCCTGACCAGTGCAGAAACCAGGTACCTGCACTTGGAGAAATTGACACTTGCCCTGGTAATGACTTCAAAGAAATTGAACCATTACTTCCAAGCTCACAAAATCGTGGTGCTTATAGAGCACCCACTGAAGTCTTTGTTACAGCAAGGAGATTTGGCAGGCAGAGTAGCGTGATGAACTATAGTTCTAGGTCAGTAGGACATAGAATAAAATCCAAGGACAGCGATAAAGGGTCAAGTTCTTGCTGATTTTATCGTAGAGTTCACTCCAGGCGCCATTTTGAGGTGAGCACTGGTGAACCTCGGCCTTGGATGCCCAGGAGAGAAAGAAGAAAATCAATTGGGGCCATAGAACCCCACGTCGAGAAAACAGAAGAAGAGTGAAGAAAAGTTAAAAACCTGCGATATTTGCATCGGCGATTCCTTCTATCTCTTTGTTAGTGGCAGTTCAAACTGACAAGGAGTGAGGGTAGGAATGGTTTTGATTTCGCCAAATAGGTGAATGATAGAACAGTCTATCCAATTGGCGTTCAAGGCCTCTAACAACAAAGCAAAATATGAAGCACTAACTGCTGAACTGAAACTAACAACAGTCGTGGAAGCCGACGAGGTGGTAGTTTTCTGCGACTCCCAACTAATTGTAAATCAAGCGATGGGCGAGTGCACTGCTCGAGATGAGAAAATGGTGGCCTACGTGAAGAAGGTCATCAAGTTAATTACACAATTCCAAAGCTGCTGGATGCAAAAGGTCAACCGAGATGACAACAATCATGCCGATGCCCTAGCAAACCTAACTAATGCTACAAAGTCAGGCCAGCCAAGAATAATTATGGTGGATTACCCGTCTAGCCCAAGTACTAAACCTTTGATAACAGAGTATGAAGCAATGTGGGTGGAGTTGGATCCAAGTTGGATGGATGCCATAGTTATGTTCCTAAGAGATGACAAGCTCCCAGAAGATAGAAAGGAAGCCCATAAGATCAGACTAAAATTGGCTAGGTTCAACCCGTTAGGAAAAGGCCATCTGTACAGGAAGTCTTTTACTGGACCTATACTGCAATGTGTACACCCATCCTAAATTGAAGACTTTTTGTACAAGATTCATGAGGGAGTATGCGGAAGTCATACAGGGGGCATATCACTTGTTCACAGGGCTATATCGCAGGAATACTGGTGGTCATACATGTAGAAAGATGTCGAACCCTATGTAAGGAAATGCAAGAAGTGTCAAAGGTTTGCACCGTTGATACATCAGCTAGCTAGAGATTTGAACCTGGTATCTAGTTCTTAGCCATTTGCCCAATGGGGCATGGATCTCATCGGGCAACTGCTCCAGGCAACAGGACAGAGGAAGTTCTTGCTTGTAGCAATAGATTACTTCACAAAATAGGTAGAGGCTGAACCTTTAGCCAAAATTTGAGATATAGATGTGAAGAACTTTATCTGGAAAAATACCATCACAAGATTTACGATTCCGAGAGCCATTGTGGCAGACAATGGTACCTAGTTTGACAGTAAGCTGATCAAAAACTTTTGTGCAAAGTACAAGATTAATAACTATTATTCAACTCCCAGCTTTCCCCAAAGCAATGGTCAAGCTGAAGTGTGAAACAAAACCGTCTTGGATGGAATCAAGAAAAGGCTGGAAGCTGCTAAGGACAAGTGGGTGGAGGAACTGTCCAACGTCCTATGGGCATATTGGACTACGCCAAGAAGATCTACTGATGAGCCTCCTTTTGCCATAGCTTATGGTACAGAAGCTGTCATTCCACTGGAGATTGGCATTCTTGGAACCAGAACCCAAAGAGTGAAGAATGGAACAAATGAGGCTTTCCTTGCCCGAGATCTTGACCTTATTGAAGAGAGAAGAGAAAGAACAACAATTCAGCTGGGGGCATACCAGCAAAAACTTGCTAGAGCATACAACAAGAAGGTCAATCCTAGGGAGTTTCAGACAGGAGACCTTGTCCTAAGGAAAGTTGTTGGCAACAAGAAGGATCCCAAAGAGGGAAAGCTTGGCCCAAACAAAGAAGTACCATATCGCATCATCTCGGTCGCTGGCAATAGCACATATCGGCTTGAAGACATTGATGGCAAGGAATTACCAAGACCTTGGAATACTAGCAACTTGAAATTTTTCTATCATTGATTTTTGATTTTTTCTCTTTATCATTGTAATTTGAATTGATTTTAGCTGAAGTATTAATAAAATATTAGTATCGATTTTTCGTTTTACAAAATGTTATTGAAAGTTGTGATTATGAGATACGACAAAGAAAGTACAAGACAATGTTCCCATAATGAATAAGGCAATTAACTTAGACTTGCCATGATGACAGAGTTCAACTAAGTAAAAGGCGATGTTCCCGTAGTGAACAAGGCGAATAACTTAGACTCGCCATGATGGTAGAGTTGAACTAAGTACAAGGTGACATTTGAATGAGAAACAAGGCGATGTTCCCGTAGTGAACAAGGCGAATAACTTAGACTCGCCATGATGGTAGAGTTGAACTAAGTACAAGGTGACATTTGAATGAGAAACAAGGCGATGTTCCCAAATGAACAAGGCGACTAACTTAGACTTGCCATAGTGGTAGAGTTTAACAAAGCATAAGGCGATGTTTCAAAGTGGAACAAGGTGAAACTATCCATCTTTTGGTCAGTTTGTGTGAAAAGCTGAGATAGCTAGTAGTCTTGGTACACTAAGGTCAAGCCTTAAGTATTTAGTTTGGGCGAGCAAAACGCAATGACCTCGGTCATGGATGTCTAAATTAAACTAAGGCAAGAGCCAGACACGACAACCTTAATGTGAACATAAATGATACTTAGGTTCACATTAGGGGGCAGGAATCATGAGTGAATATAACACTTGTAAAGATTTCTAGAAAAATATTACAAGTTAAAATTATCCGAGATAAATGTTAGAGAGACTATCTGAGATGATTGGCCAATTCTAATCCTAGACAATGTATCCGAGGTATTGTGATTTGAGGTGAGGAACCAAGTTGTCAGACTTGGAAAGAAGAGAAAAAAACTTAAGTATGAAAACTTACAAGAGATAAAGACAATGAGCATACAGAAAGAAGTATTCAAACACTTAGACAAAAAGAGAGCTTGCATTGAAAAGTAAAAAGTTGTTCAATTACACTCAGAAGGCATATCGGCTCGACAAAACAAAAGTTGTTCAAAAGAAAAAAGTTACAACTGAAAGGGAAAAAAGTACAACTTCAAAGAAAAAATCCTAAGTACTAGCTTGAGGTTCATTGTTTCGCTTGTCCTGGCCTTGACTTCGGCAGCAACCTCAGTATCGATCTCTTGCAGTGTTTGGTCAAGACTCTTTTCAGCAGCAAGGACCTTGGCCTCGGACATGATGGTTTTCTTTGGCGAGGTGCTCTTGGAGACATCATCCCGTCCTCCTCAGTCAGATCTAGGATATAATTATTTAGAGTTACAGTCTTGGCCCTAATAGCAACCTCTGTGCCAGCTTCCTCTTCAGCATCCTTGGCGTTGGCCTCTTCGTATTCTTCTTCTTCCTCAGACTCAGCAGGACAGGAAGGGAAAGGCACGTTGAGTTGGTTGATATCCCGAAGTGTTGAGTCCTCAGGGACAGATAGCTTTTTAGTGCTGCCATCCACCAGAGGTAGTAACCTTTGTTATAGGCTAGGTTAACTTACTTTTTATACTAGTCCCGAACATCGGCTTGCCCCTTGGAATATGCCTTCTCGTCTATGGCCTTTATCTCTGTCTCCTTTGTCTCGAGAGCCTCTTTGAGTTTGGCCTCGGCTTCAGTAGCTATGACTTCGGTGGCCTTGGTGTCGGCCATGGCAGCTTCGGCAATGGCCTTAGCAACTTTGGCTTTAGCCTCAACATTGCTTTAGGAAAACGTGGCAACATTGGCCTTGTCCATCAGCTTGTGAATGCAAGTCTTGATCTTGTTCAGTGAACAAAGGAGACCAGTAGTTTTTTGAGCCTTTTTGGTCAAATCCTTCTTCACCAACTCTACATTGACCACTTGTGAATGCGTGTACTGGATGGCCTGCAAGAAAAGGAACAAGTTAGAAAATTTGGCTAAGTATTGAAAAGTGAAAACAGTAAAAGCAAAAAGAAGTTAAAAAACTTACCAACACGGAATGTCGCATCATTTGAACAAAGTTCTCGTATTGGTTGAAGTCGGCCATCTGGTTCATGTCGACAGGCAGGAGAACAACCATTCACAGAGCAGCATTGGCTTCAAGGCTCTCGATAGCGCTATCATTAGCCTTGAGAGGTCGGTCTCCAACCAAAACCTTAGGAGCCCAAGTCTTCTCGGGGTGGAAACTGCTTTCACCTTCTGGATCCTCTGTTTCTTCGGCGGCGGTGCATCGGATGACTCAACCTCAGCTGTCCTCTTCTCAACATTGGCTAGTTTGGATATTAGGACTGTATCTTCAAGATCCTAGTCAAAATCTGAAGGTATGGTGGTGACTTGGGCATTGGCCTTGGCCTTCTTTACCCTCTTAGGCTTCTAAACAGACTGAGGGGATGGCGTGGACTGGACAGTGTCGATCTCGCGTAATCCAGCGAGAAAGTCCTCAACCATAGTTGGTTTGCGACCCATCTCTTCGGAGGTGGCGGCAATGGTTACTTCGGTGCCGAGTTTAAATGCCGAAAGGGCTAATGGAAGATTCGTTTGATCATAACGCTTTCGGCTACGCGCTCTTTCAGTGACAACATTGACATTGCGATGGTGGAAGATGCTGGGTGGGAGCCGATGTGGATGGCTCGTTGGCTAGATCAGATGTTGATGCCTGATCTGGCCTTAGCGAAAAAGTGGCTGGTTGAGTGGATGTTGATGTCTTGATCCTTGGGACATCAGAAAGTGGAGAACGATACGTCGGCACATAGTTCAGGAAAACATGGGCCTTACATTTCTCGATGGGCAAGTCCAAGAGCCATTTCAAATCTTGGCTCAAGACGTAGGACTGTCAGAAAGATTTGCTCGCCTGAAGGAGAGCTACAAAAATCAAAGAGAACACTAGAACACCAGAGAGAAGCATATGTGCACGAATGTTAATAACATGGGACTTTGAATGACTAAGTTCTTACCCTCGTTTTCCCAAAAGACTCCTCAGTGTAAAGGGTAGAGATGAAGATCATCATCCGGTGCGAACTCCAATCGCCTGAGACAATCAAGTAGTCATCTCCAGCGCCTTTGTTGGAGCCTAGGAGGTCCGCTATCAGTTCGTATGCAGTGGATCTAGGTTTGAGGTAATAGGTATAGCCACTAGTGAACTTAAGGCCACACATTGTGTAACAAAATTGGATGTTAGTGAGGGTGATCCTAGCATTTTCTTAGCGAGACAACTCGGCTATGCCGTTGATAACCCTAAACGTATTGATGGCTAATTGCACGGGGTTAAGTTTGTAAAAGTGTAAAACTTCTCGAAAAAGGATTTCAAGGGGGAATCTGATTCCACCCTTGATGATAGACACTACATGGAAAGGCATATAGGTTTCTCTAAGCACGATAGAGTCCTCATTTCCAGCCAACCTGAGATGAACGTCGGTTGGAATGTTGAACTCCTGGCAAAAAAACTCTAGTTTACTGGGCGAGTCTACCCTCCATTTAAACATACCCGTGACCTTGGCTAGAGAATTTGGTAAGTTTTACTGTTAGAAAGGTCGACAGTATGGGTTAAAGACCTCGACGAAACCCTAATGAGCACTAGGGCAAGGATTTTGGAGATTTAAGGAAGGTTCTATTTCAATTTTTCCTAGGAATGATTTCTAACAAGTCTCAAATCCTAAATCTAAGCAAGATCAAAAGAAATGGGCAAGAATCAGAGGCCAAAATTTGGAAAACAAATAAAGAAAATAGAGAAAACATGATTCAAAATCGAAACATGGATACAGATTTAATGGCAAACACAAATGTGAGTACAAATGCAAAATGTGGTATATAAACAATCCAGGGAAGAAGTATATTCAAGAACAATATGAAGCTGAAACTAAATAGAGGACTTACATAATAAAGCCGAGGAGGTAGACCTTGAGGTTGAGTTCGCCGAAGTCGGACGATAAAGATGATCATAATTGAACGGAACAATTGTAGAAGTTGGAAAGCAAAGCAATAGAGGTTTGAGAGAAATTTTGTAGAGAAAGAGAATTTGAGAAGAGAGAGACTAAAATTGCAGAAGTGAAAAGACGGAGAGAGAGAGAGAGAGAGAGAAAGGGAGAGTTTTGTTAAAATGAGAAAGGGCGGTAAATCATAATGAAATTGCCTTGGATGACATGCGTAAAAGACGACGTGGGCAGAATTGATATGACTTGATGACGCGTGATAGGTATGGACCAATAAGGCGATGACACGTGGAAGAAACGGTTGAAGTAATGGTGCGTGATAGCTCATGCACAAGTAGGGACTCTTGAAGTTCTTGAACTAGTGGGGTAATGACCTCGACTATAGGGGTGATCTCGGTTGAGATGTTGAAAGAACTTGGTTCTTGGTTCTTCATTCTTGATGAAGTGGACACTTGAGTCCTTCTTTCTTGGTGCCAACGAGTCATGATCTCGGTCGAAGAAGTACATTTATAGTTTCCATCACCTCAAGTTGCCAGGTAGTTGTGGGGAAGTATTTTGCGAATGACACCACGTGGCCGACGTGGTTCCAAGATGTCAGCTAAAGTGCCACGTAGATGAGTCATAGTTGCCGAGATGATCGCGGTATCACCGAGGTTCGGTGCGGTACTACCGAGATTATGAGATAACTGGATAAAGGACAAGAGTCCTAGATAAGAGGAGACTCTTAGTCTAGATAAGGATAAGGCTTTTGAGGAGTTTATCCCTATTTAGCTGAGAGTCCGAGATGAGCATTGAGCTTGAATCGTATGAAGTGAAATTTCTTGAGGACTAGGTCACTACTGGCTATAAAAGTAAGGCATCCACGTGGGTCTAAGGTACGCTGTAATTTGTACATTAAGTACTTGTGTGAGATCTTTGAGAGATTGTTTGACTGGCTTGATCTTCAAAATGCCCCCGGGTGGACGAACCACCTCGGTATTCTCATTTTCTTGTTGGCTGGTGGTTGGCTTAATATATTCTATCTCGTCCTCTTCAATTAAGTTCCATGTTTGGTTGTGTGGTCGGAAATCAACACTCACAGCCACTTTTGATTGTTGCAGGTCTATGTTTCAAGACTTGCTAAAAAGTAAGTTATTCATATATTTAGCCAATTTAGCACATGCCAATTGTATCAATGCCACAAAGCACCAGATTATATTCAATCTCAACAACTCTCTTCCAGCAGTCAGCCCTATGGAAGCTTAGTTTAATTAGCATAAATTATATTTTTTTTATTTAATAATAAGTGATTATTATTAGATTAGGTTTATGTTTTCTCTTTCATATAAATTGTACGAGAAAGAAATAAACCTTCTCGTATAATCCTGTTGATCAAGTCTGCACTCCTCCGTACGACGTCGCTTTACTCCCTGAAAATACAAACGTGAGCTAGCCGGCAGGTGTGTGCTGGACACCTCTTCGATGCCTAAGTCAGCGGAATAGACAAATAGATAAAAAGCTCTGTATATTCGGGAATCAAAGTTGTGTTACCTCTCTATAGGTGATGCTATGAGCTTTTATAGGTTCTGTGTGGCACAATCCTAGTAGGACTCTTACTCCTTCATATAGAGTCCTCCTTGGAATCATATTCCTAAAAGATAATGCTTATCCTTCAACGCTCCTCTCACTGCTTGAACCAAGTGAGATGGTTTTACCATGGTCGGATTCCAATATGACCGAGGTAAGCATGGCTATGCTAAGCCGCAGAGTAGACCGAACTATCTAGTTCGGTTCTTCCTTTCACTGCTCTTACCTCGGTTTCTCCTGTACAACCCATGGTGTGCTTAGACCGAGCTAGCAAATAGAAAGGTTCCAACCGAGCTAACCACAGTATCCTATGACCGAGCTAACGCTAAGTATGGTGACTGAGCTAACTGCAGAGCTCTCTTAGACCGGACTAACTTCAAGGTTTTCTCGGACCGGGCTAACTTCTAGGCCTTTTTTTACTCAACCCTTCTTACTATGGCCCACAACGGCCCATTACCCAGCTCGGCCTAATTTAGATATAAATTACCCTCTCAATTGCCACTTAATCCCATCTGCATAGCATGATAGGGATTATCTTTTTCCAGCTGAGCTAAAAAACTTTAGCCTTTCCACCAAGCTAGTATGCCGCCGGGCTACCGATTGGTATTGTTACAAAACGTTTCTTCAGTCGTACTGAAACGGAATCGCTTCCCATTCCTAGGACACGTGGCGAACTATCATTTGCTTGGCGTAGCTGTCACGCCGTCTTCGTATTTCGTAAAAGTTTGAATAGTCCCGCCATTTTGCTTCCTTTTCCACAAAACAAACCCTACTTTTTTGAATCATTCGCTTGCACTATTCACCTTCTTTCTCTCTCTTTTTGAGCCTTCATTCTTCCTCATCATTCCATCAGTAAAGCTCGTGTTCTTGCTGATACTACCCCCATCTTCAGTGTTTTTACCTTGAACTGGTAAGTTGATTCGAATCTTCTTCCTTTCCATTAATTTTGCACATGTATAGTATGTTTATTTGTATGTTTTTCAAAACATATTCCATTTTTGCTTAACTTTGGGTCTTCTAAAAAAGAAACCTTGCAATATAGCCACGGCATACATGAACAATCTAAACAAGTTTCCCTTGGATCCAAAATCACACTCCAACCGAACTAGGATATTGTTTGTAGTAGGTGTGAACCCAGCAAAACTAAACAATCGAACTAACACTCGTTTGTAGTTTCAATAAGTCCAAAATACCTTGTGTTTTGCCTAGCCGAATTAGCATATTAGATTAGGTTTGCACACCACCGCACTAGAAAGCCACCATTACCGACCGAGTTAAAACTTGAGGCTAAACCAACTTCCTTAGTACCAACCGTAATAAGGATGCTGCCCCAAAGGCTCAACCGGTCTAAAAAGCCCCTTGCTCAAACCGAGCTAAAAATTGATAGCATCTTGCGTAGCCGAGCTAGGACTTCATTTATCTTGCCCTTGTTTTTAGTAGCACGGTCCAGCGATCTGTGCTTAACACCTTTGTTTTTCACTTTGCAGACTTAGGCTGCCCAGGCACTCATTTGAGTGCTCAACCGAGCTACTCAGCATCATACTTCGACCGAGCTAATATTCCTAATTTATTTATAACTTAAACTGCAAATAGGAAAGTATAGGTTCTTAGTTAACTCACCAGGTGCCATGGCCGAATTCCGAAAGGATTATAACATCCCTGATGATGTCCATCTCACCTTAGCTGACCTGGATATCATACCATGGGGAAAACACGGCTTCGTTCCCTTTACCCTTCTGTCCATAGTAGAAACCGGACTAAGATTCCCTGTACAGCCTCTTCTCTGTGAATTCCTTAGGCAGACCAACCTTTGCCCAACCCAACTTTCCACCAATTCTTACTGTATAATAAATGGTATTGTCGAGCTAAACTGTCGGGCTGGCCTTAATCTCGGTTTAGCAGAGCTCTTCCATCAATATTCTATAGGCTCCGCCGAAGATGGATGGGTCTATTATTTATGAATAAGACGCCGGCGTGAAAAGATAATAAAGGATATCCCAGATAAAAACGTGAACGATGATGATTTCCTCTGGGTATCTGGAAATTTTGAGGACCAACAAGCCCAGACCCCTGGCGACAGAATAAATTGGAACAAGGGTGTAGCCAGTAGAGTTGCCTCGGCTTCATTCTATGCCTTTTTTTACTTTGGTTTTCTCATCTTAAACCGCACTAACTGTTGTCTTCCTTCATGCATATTTAAACTTTCTCAAGTCCCAATATAGCTACCCCAATTTGAACGTTCTTCATGCCGCGCTGCGATATCCAAACCGAAGTTGGACCGAGCTACTGGATTTTGAGCCGACCTACCGATATAGCGGTAAACAAAAGACCAAGGTAACTGACTTTTTGTTGGAAGCCTCTCCTAAACTAGACCTAAACTTGCCCCAAATCAGATTGATCCCTCTAATCGCTGAGCAAGAGATGGCCAAGAAACGAGCTAACCGAAACAAACCAGCCCGAGGTACCACCATCTGGTCAGACTCAGGAAACCGTGGTGGCCCTTCCATCCCAACAACCCTCATCATCACGTCCCAACAAACGTGCTCGGACTTCCACAACCAAGCCACGCCTTGTTGATGAAGAAGATCCATCCTTCCGCCAAGCCCTCCACCGAACCCACAACCAGAACGTTCCGACCTAGCTAGCTCTTCCAAGTGGGCTCTCAAGATCACTTTTCAGAACCGTGCTATACGGGACACTGATTCAGTGGTCGCTAAAAAAGACCACCTAATGGCATTCAATCTGGCCAAGAGCGTTTGCCTTCCACCCGACATGGAGCACCATGACCACCTAACCGAGCTAAAGGCCCTTCCCTCGTCCACAAAATCCATGGTGCTAGTAAGTAGCTCCCTTGTTTATCATTCAAATTCTTACAACTTTCTACTCGGTCATACTTAAAAAGTTTCTTTCCATCCTTTTGTAGGCCATACAGAAGAACCACATCACTCACAAGCGAGTGTTGGAACTTCGAAAAACCACTAGGCAGGCCATGGCAGAGGCCAACGAAAAGACCGCTGAGCTAGAACAGGCCAGAAAGCAGATAGCCAAGCTACAAACCGAGAATGGTCGTCTGACCGGTCTTGTTAGCTCGGCTGAAGCAGACAAGCAAAAGGTTGCGGCCGTGATAAAAGATAAATACCTTCGCGAGCTAGCCAAGCTTGAAGGAAAAAAGAATGCCGAAATAACAAAGCTCGAGAAGAAGCTGGAGGATGCGGAGGACCGCAGTTTCAAAGATAGCGAAGCCCTGTACATCAAGCAGTGTGAAGCTGCGAAGGACCTGTTCTTTAAATGTGGGTGGAGGGGGGCTGTGGCGCAGCTCGGTCATGGACCTGAGGCCGAGGTCTTCAGTCCTCCTCCATATTTCATACCGAGCTCACTGGCGGAGTATGCTTGTAACAACCCTCACTTCAACTTAGTCATACTTGCATACATTTATGTATGATCTTGTTTTGTTATGTGCATTTGCAAATCCTGCCTTGTTTTGCTTGAGTATTGCTTGCATGCTTTGTTCTTGCTTGGTGTATTGCCGAGGTCATCTTAAGCCTAGACACCTTGGAACCTTCCCACACTTAGAACTATCTTGGAACCACTTCGGTTGACCTCCATCTTCACCCTGGCATATTGGCCGAGATGTCATCATCTAGGCCGAGGTGTGTGTCACCTAGACCGAGATGTGCATCATCTAGGCCGAGATGTTGTTAACTGGGCCTTCTAAATCCTTGATCCTTGCACTTAGTGATTTTGTTCCTGTAATGGTATGACCTAGACCGAGGTGTGGCACATCTGGACCGAGGTGTGGCACATCTGGGCCAAGGTGTGGCACAGCTTAGTCAAATGTCGTCCTTCCAAGCCAATGTCGTTGTCACCCTACTTGCCGAGGCTTTGCCTTTAGCAGAGATCATCACTTGCCGAAGTGCTCTTGCCGTCTAGCTTGTTGAATACACTTTGTCATGGTCTTGTCTTGTCAGTCAGTCACCTTTTTGAGTAGAACCAATCAGCCGATGCCACGTGTCCCAGCAGAAGGTGAAGTCAGTGACTGTCGAGAGAAACATATCATTTTGTATCAAATCTTGTCTTTTAGAGAGAGAGGCTCTAGGAAGGAGAAGGAGAAGTTTTGAGTGAAAGGGTAGACTTCCAAGCTTGATCGTTGGAGTTTGAACCGTTAGATCCAAGTTTTGAGGTTAGAATCTTAATCTACTCTTGTTGTTCTTATTGGTCATCTGGCTGCATTGCACGATCGAATCTGTCCTGCATGCCATGCATCGATTTAAAGTTGGTTTTAGAAAGAGAAAATGGTGTTCATGTATTTTTGAAGAAAAGTCTTGCTGTGATCTGAGAGTTTGCATCAAGAACCATGTTTTTGTGTTTGTTCTCACAAGATCTTTGAATATGGGTGCCCAGGTCCATGTTTTCGAACTCATAGCACGAAATCTCAGACTTTGTAATAACAAGTTATGATTTTAGCATGCATGTTCTTCATCTTCTCCATCTTCATGTTCTTCATGTTCCTCAAAGGGAAACCCAGGTTTTCCCGACTTCGCTTTTGAATGTGGCCGTCGGAACCACACGTCGGCGAGAAGGTGTGGGACCTCGGCCAAGACCTAGTTGATGCCCAACATATTTTTCCCCGAGATGAAAAACAGTGTTTTGTTTTGATTTCACTTAGTTTTTGACGAACGCCGAGACCATCCATTTGCATGAAAATCTTGTTTGAAAGTACGTTCAACAGACTTTGCCATGTGTTTGTAGGACTCGGACTTTTGCCTTGACCCCGACGTTTGAAGAACTATGTGAGTGGTATTTTTAATAAAGCTATGCTATCAATGTTTTGATGAGCTTTGCTTTGCTTTGTTTTGAAAAGTATTTGTTAAGCATGAATGATTGTCCCTATTTTGTATATCAAGTATTATCTTGTTTTGATGACATCTTGCTTTGAAAGTCCTTAGTGCCAAGGGACTATAATGCAACTGCACCCTTGTTTTGCCACTGACGGTTTTTCGCGTGGGTTTGTTTTGTCCGGAATGTCATCTCTTGTATTATATTGATGCTAGTAAGCATCCCTTGAAGATTTGAAAGACTTGATTGATGGACTTGGTTCATCCCTTGATTTTGTACAAGATGGCACTAACCTCTTTGTTTCTCTCTCTCTCTCTCTCTATACATATATATCTATTTCTTGTTCATTGATTCGTTGACTGTTTGATTCGAGTTTTGAGGTTAGAATCTTAACCTACTCTTGTTGTTCTTATTGATCATCTAGCTGCATTGCACGATCAAACCTGTTCTGCACGTCAGGCATTGATTTAAAGTTGGTTTTAGAAAGAGAAAATGGTGTTCATGTATTTTTGAAGAAAAGTCTTGTTGTGATCTGAGAGTTTGCATCAAGAACCATGTTTTTGTGTTTGTTCTCACAAGATCTTTGAATATGGGTGCCCAGGTCCATGTTTTCGAACTCATAGCACGAAATCTCAGACTTTGTAATAACAAGTTATGATTTTAGCATGCATGTTCTTCATCTTTTCCATCTTCATGTTCTTCATGTTCCTCAAAGGGAAACCCAGGTTTTCCCGACTTCGCTTTTGAATGTGGCCGTCGGAACCACACGTCGGCGAGAAGGTGTGGGACCTCGGCCAAGACCTAGTTGATGCCCAACATATTTTTCCCCGAGATGAAAAACAGTGTTTTGTTTTGATTTCACTTAGTTTTTCACGAACGCCGAGACCATCCATTTGCATGAAAATCTTTTTTGAAAGTACGTTCAACAGACTTTGCCATGTGTTTGTAGGACTCGGACTTTTGCCTTGACCCCGACATTTGAAGAACTATGTGAGTGGTATTTTTAATAAAGCTATGTTATCAATGTTTTGATGAGCTTTGCTTTGCTTTGTTTTGAAAAGTATTTGTTAAGCATGAATGATTGTCCCTATTTTGTATATCAAGTATTATCTTGTTTTGATGACATCTTGCTTTGAAAGTCCTTAGTGCCAAGGGACTATAATGCAACTGCATATCTTGTTTTGAAAGTCCTTAGTGCCAGGGGACTATAATGCAATTGCACATCTTGTTTTGAAAGGCCTTAGTGCCAGGGGACTATAATGCAACTGCACATCTTGTTTTGAAAGTCCCTTGTGCTGGAGGACTCTAAACTTTCGCAGTATTCTCGTGTTAGGGGGCTACGGGCCTTTGTAACATAGGTCCTTTGTGCTAGAGGACTCTAAACTTTTGTAGCACCATTGTTTGAGATATCTCCCTTGCTTTGTCTTGTTTTGCCACTGACGGTTTACCGTGTGGGTTTGTTTGTCTGGATTATCATCATTTGTAATATGTTGATGCTAATAAGCATCCCTTGAAGCTTTAAAGATTTGCTAGATGGACGAGGTCCATCCCTTGTTATATAAAGTTTTGATATGTATCATTTTGAAAAGACTTCGGCTATTATTCATGCAAACCCTTTATTATTTATATCATTCACTGAGTATCCAAGCTCACCCTCTCCATATATATATGTAGGTGACGAGCAAGAAGGCGGTGACGCCTAGATGTGATTCGCGAGCTTGTTTAGGATTTTTGCATATGTCGGCTTGACTTATATTTATGTCAGCAGTCTTGAAAATTATGCTTCTCGACTTGTAATACTTGTATTTTGCATACGTCGGCTTGAGAAGCCTTTTGGTCAAGATGTAATTTGTACCTTACTTCATTTGTAACTAAGTTGTAACCCATGTTAAAATGGTTGCCATCTCATTTGACTTACGCACAACTCTCATGGACTATTCTGATTTGTATGTATTGCTTCCGTACTTGTGAACCCCATATATTTATGCTCAGATTGTGTGTGAATTTTGTAAGTGGCCTTCGGTAGTCTCGGATTACTGGCCATCACGGCACCATCCTACTAGGGGCGTTTTGGAGTCGTGACAATGCTGGTACCATTCAGCAACAATTTCTGGAGGAGGAGGATGAGGATGAGGATGAGGCTCTAGAAGACAACACTCAGCCCGATTGCCAGTCTACCTCCCCCACTCCTGAGGTCTCCATCCCACTGTAGACACCCCATTTTTGGTCGTCCTCAAGACTTGGACATCACCATTTGAACACTCGGTGATCATCCATGTTTGTGTTCGTTTGGAGTTCCCGGAGGCCTCGGCTCGCGTGCCTTGCCTCAGGATCTCCGAACTCGACCGTTTAGTGTCTGGTTTTGCACCAAACACTTGTGTTTTGCCTTGGAAGGGCAGGGTAGGGCTTGTAGACCATCCCCACCCACCACCGGCAGTGGCTACCACTTGAGGGTGGCAAAATCTGCATTTTAGCCTACTTGCGAGTAGCAAACCATTTTCAAAACAAACATGAAATGGATATCATAGTAATTCTAGGCTAATAACCGAATTAAGAACACATAAAGTTTTCAAAAACGGATATCACGGTAAGTAGAGGCTGGTCTTCGGACCGGGCGAAAGGGGGTCCTCATAGCTGACCTTCCCCGATCGTACCCAAGCTCCCG
>NW_021025248.1:250013-268688 GCF_004153795.1 Camellia sinensis
GTTTTTTGGTTTGAGGGTTGTTGACCCCTCTTAGGCCTTGAAAGGCCTCATTTTGAGCCATTTTGTGCTAGCTCCGGGCTTTTGGTGTTGGGGTCTCTTCACCACTGAAATCTTGAGGGATTTCAGTGGTGAAGATGATGCCTTGAAGTCCCAAGAAGGAGAGGGCCACCCCCTCTCCTTGTTGTCCTTGAAAAGGGCATGTTTTGGCCTCTTGAGAGAGCATTATGTTTGAGGGTGTATTGACCATGACTTGGCTGTTTTTCATGCTTAATATGTCATGTTATGCCTCTGTTTTTGCTTGGTTTTGGTACTCCATGCATGCTTAGCATAGTTGCCTTGTAATGCCATGTTATTGCCTCAACGTGCCTTAGGTTGTTAGCCTTTGTTGGAGCATGTTCTAGGCTTAGTCTTGTGAAGATTTTATGCATGTTTTGCCATGTTCTAGGTCTGTCCTAGGTTGTTTGGGTTGATTTTGGCATGCTTGATATAGCTCCTTTGTATTTGGGCTTGTTGGCCTTGAGTGGCAGCGGAGGACAATGGGGGGAGAGATGCAGAGCACAGAGAGTAAGTGAGAGAGAGAAAGTGAATATAGTGATATATATATATATATATATATCTATATATGGGCATATATCTATATAATAAAGAAGGATGATTTTTGAATTTGTCCTACACATATTTGTCCTACTAGGACATTTGGACGGCTTAGATCCATTCAAATTATAAACCAACGGCTGAGATATATTTTCTGAAAAATATCCTACATGTACATTTTTTATTTTCCCACTTTTCTCTCTTACTTTGTCATTTTCTCACCTATCCGTCTATGATCCTATGATCCCACCTTCCTCTCTATTTTCTTTTTATTTTTTTATTTTTTACCATTTTAATTTTTCTCTCTATTTGTTTATTTTTTTTATTTTCTCCTTTTTATTCACTTATTTTTATTCATATTATATGGAAAAGTTTGCGATCCTAGAATTAGAAGCTAGATTTTACCGTGTGTAGTGGAGATTATATTAAGAATTTTTTAGTCTACAAATTAAATGAATTTGAACAATTAATTATTATTTTTAAATACATTGAATACTTGATAGATTTCGTAAATTTAGACCTCATATGAATCTTCAACATCTATATAATAAAGCGGGATGGTTTTTGAATTTGTCCTACACACATTTGTCCTACTAGGACATTTGAACGGCTCAGATTTATTCAAATTATAAAACAACGGCTGTGATATATTTTTCAAAAAATATTCTATATGTACATTTTTTATTTTCCCATTTTTCTCTCTTATTTTTTCCTTTTCTCACCTATCCTTTGATGACCACAAGATCCCACACTCCTCTCTCTTTTCTTTTTATTTTTTTATTTTTTCCCATTTTTATTTTCCTCTCTATTTGTTTGTTTTTTTTTTAAATTTTCTCTTATTTGTTCACTTATTTTTATTCATATTATATGTAAAAGTCTGCAATCCTAGAATTAAGAAATAGATTTTACTGTGTGTAGTTGAGATTAAATTAATGAATTTTAGAGTCCACAAATTAAATGAATCTGAACAATTAATTATTATTTTTAAATATATTGAATACCTGGTAGATTTCATAAATTTAGACCTCTATATAATAAAGCAGAATGGTTTTTGAATTTGTCATACATACATTTGTCTTACAAGGACATTTGGACGACTCAGATCTATTCAAATTAAAAAACAACGACTGAGATATATTTTTCAAAAAATATCCTACATATACATTTTCTATTTTCTCGCTTCTCTCTCTCTCTCTCTTACTTTTTCCTTTTCTCACACATTCTTCCATGATCCCACCTTCCTCTCTCTTTTATTTTTTTTTATTTTTTTATTTTCTCCCATTTTTATTTTTCTCTCTATTTTTTTATTTTTTTTTATTTTTTCATTTTTGTTCAATATATTTTACACATATTTCCATACAAGATATGTATACCCATAATATACTAGGGAATTACGGGCATACGAACAATTTTCATATAATTATATATATATATGTATATATATATAAAATAATATTGTATGTATGCCCGTAGAAATTGTATATATGTTAGGCACATCTATCTATCTAGCTATATATTATATAAGTAAAAACGAGTTTTCGTGAAGAGTTTTGTGAGATTTTCAAAATTTTATAATAAATTTGTGATTTTATCAAATTAAAATATAAATTTAAATAGTGCTGAGATTACAATTATATTTTAATTCTAATATTATTTAAACCGTACCTTCAGGTACGGGCATACGCTAGTATATGTACAGGGGAGGTAAGGACAGTATTGAAATTTGAACAATGATTTTGGATGAAATCAGCCAAATTTGTTTGAATTTGGACGAGTGGTAACAGAAGGGGGTATCTGTATATTAGTTTCAAAAGTAAAGGAGATCTGTGTAATTTTTAAAACTGTCAGGAAAGTCCCTCTAATTAAAGTAAACCTCAGGGGAGGTCAGTGTAAACCCTATTTTTAAATAAAAATTTGAGTAAAAATTTTAGGGTAAATTACACTGACACCCCTTGAGGTTAATGTTTATTATAGTTCCCTCCCTCACGTTTTGGAAATTACATTTCCCCCTTGAAGTTTAAAGTTTCATTACAGATTCCCCCCTTCAACCCTTAAAATTTTTTAAATACCAATTTTGCCCTCACTAAGTAAATTACATTGACACCCCTTACATTTTAGAAATTACAATCCCCTTCCTAAGGTTTAAAGTACCATTACCAATTGCTCCATTGGTTAGTATTAATTAGAAAAAAAATAATTGAAAAAAAATAATTAATTGAAAAAAATATTTGTTAGTAAAATTTTCAAATTTCTGTTTAAAAACCAACGTAAACTCATTTTTTGAATTTACGTTTTTTTTCTCAAATTTACAAACTGAGACAACCATTTATAAACCAAAAAAAAAAAATTATCAAACAAGTTTTTATGACAGTTTTTGAAATTTTTGCAAATAAAAATTGAAAATTAAAAACGAAATGGTTACCAAACAGGTTTCAGATAGTAAAAATATCGTAAAACTGACAAATAATTAAATAAGTTACTAACGTAAGAAATGATTTATTAAAAGATTCTTAGGCTATGTATGGTTTAAATTTTATAATTTTTTAAAAAAATTAAAAATTAATTTTGTTAAGAAAGAAAAAATAAAAAATAATTATTATTTTTATTTAATTTTTATTTTTTGAGTGGTTAGAAATAATGTTTTACAAATTAAAACCATATATAGCTTAAGAATCTTTTGATAAGTCATTTCTTATGTTGGTAACTTATTTAATTATTAGTTAATTTTATGGCATTTTTACTATTTGAGACTTGTTTGGTAACCATTTCGTTTTCAGTTTTCAATTTATATTTACAAAAATTTAAAAAACTGTCATAAAAACTTATTTGATAATTTTTTTGGTTTGTAAAATGTTGTCTCAGTTTGTAAATTTGAAGAAAAAACATAAATTCAAAAAATGAGTTTATGTTGGTTTTAAAATAGAAATTTAAAAATTTTACTAACAAAATTTTTTTCAATTAATTTTTTCTCAAATAATTTTTTTTCCAATTAATTTGCCATTCAACAACAATTTCTAGAGGAGGATGAGGATGAGGCTCCAGAAGACAACACTCAGCCCGGTCGCCAGTCTACCTCCCCCACTCTAGAGGTCTCCATCCCACCTTTGCCTGCTGATACGGTGCTCTTGACCGAGCCTAACCAAGAGGTGCTTGCCACAACCGAGCCACCCCTGGGTGAAGACCAGATTGTTATTGATGTTGACTTAGATGATCTTTTTGCTTGATTCTGTACTTTTCTTCTTTTTGCTTTTGGACAAAAAATTGTAACTGGGCTGAGGCCCCTCCTATGTACTTGATTTGAATCTTCAATGAAAGATTCTTTTGTTTTTCAACTGTTATTTTGGTTTGTTCTTATGCTTGCCTTTACTTTTCAAAAGTATTCTAAATGTAGTATAACATTTTCCAACCGAGGTAAATATCTCGATTTTAGCTTTGCAATCTGACTGGCCATACCTGCCAACCTCTTTAGCCTTGATCCTTATCTCGGCTAAAGAAGAATAAGCGTTGGTTTTTCCAGCCAACCACTCTTCAGCCTAGATCCTTGCTCTGGTGGAAGAGTACTAAATGTTGGTTTTTCCAGCCAACTTCTTCAGCCTAGATCCTTACCTCAGCTGAAGAACAATAAGTGTTGGTTTTTCCAGCCAACCACTCTTCCGCCTAGATCCTTATTTCGGCTGAGGGGTCCTAAATGTTGGTTTTTCCAGTTAACTTCTGCAGCCTAGATCCTTATCTCGGCTGAAGAACAATAAGTGTTGGTTTTTTCAGCCAACCACTCTTCAGCCGAGATCCTTATTTCGGATGAGGAGTCCTAAGTGTTGGTTTTTCCAGCCAACCTCTAAGTTGGTTTTTCCTGCCAACCTAGAGAAAAGTGTTTGGTTATTCCGACCAAACGTCCTGCAGCCTGGATCATTATCCTAGGCTTAGGAGGGGTGTTGGTTTTTCCAGCCAACCTCTAAGTTCGTTTTTCCTGCCAACCTAGAGTAAAGTGTTTGGTTATTCCGACCAAACGTCCTACAGCCTTTATCCTGGGCTTAGGAGGGGTGTTGGTTACTCCAACCAACTATGCTTTCAATGCCCCTAGCTCACTAAAGCAAAATCTTTTACAGAATGAAACAACTATGCTAAAAAGAAGCTACTTGTTTTATTGAGAAAGAAAAAAAAAAGAAAATTACAAATACTAAGAAGAAAAGCTAAAAATAAAATAGTTTAAGATTGACAGTCTTCCATGGCTTGGGAATGGTTTTGCTGTCCTCATCTTCCAAGTGGTATGCTCCTTTTTCCTGCTAATCCGACCACTTTGTAAGGTCCTTCCCAACTGGGCCCCAACTTGCCATCTCCGGGTACCGCGGTGTTTCCCATTACTTTGCTTAGTACCCAATCTCCAATCTTGAATTGCCTTGGGTGTACTGTCTTGTTATACTTTCTGGGCAACTCTTGCTGGTATGAAGCAATGTAAACCAGTGCTCTTTCTCTTCTTTCTTCTGCAAGGTCGAGCTCCAATGCTATGGCTTCTCTGTTTAAGTCTGGATTAAAATTTTCGCTTCTGATGGTGGGGAGGCCAACTTCCTGTGGTATTACTGCTTCCATGCCATAGGCCAAGGAAAATGGTGTTTCGCCAGTTGACCGTCGTGGTGTGGTGCGGTAAGCCCATAAAACATGGGGGAGCTCATTCGCCCACTTGCCTTTTGCTTTCTTTAACCTTTTCTTTAGTCCATCCAAGACGATTTTGTTTGATGCTTCCGCCTGGCCATTCGCTTGGGGTATGCTGGTGTAGAATTGTAGAACTCTATCTTGTACTCTTCACAAAAGCCTCTGAAAATTTTGCCATCAAACTGAGTGTCGTTGTCAGATATCAGAGCTTTCGCGCCAAACTGAGTGATGATATTTTGCCAGACGAATTTCTTTACATCTTTCTATTTTATTGATGCTAGTGCTTCTGCCTCCATCCACTTTGTGAAGTAGTCTGTTGCTGCAAGAAAGAACTTTCTATTGCCGGGTGCCGTTGGAAGTGGTCCTACTATGTCCAAGCCCCACATTGCAAAGGGCCATGGACTAGTTAAAGGTAGAAGCTCTCTGGCTGGTTGATGTATTTGGTGTGTGAACTTCTGGCATTTCTTGCACTTCTTGACATACTTCTCAGAATCTGCTTGCATGTATGGCCACCAATATCCTTGTGAAATGGCTCTGTAGGCTAATGATCTTCCTCGTTGGTGGCTTCCGCATACGCCTTCATGTATCTCGATCAAGAACGCTTCAACTTTGCTGGGATGGACACACTTTAGGTAAGGTCCCGTGAAGGATTTCTTATACAAGGCCATTGATGGGGAGAGCCAAAATCACTGCGACTTTGCTCTTATTTTGTTGGCCTCTTTCTTCTCTTTTGGTAGGACGCCGTCTTTTAAGAATGCTATGATAGGATCCATCCATGAAGGGCCTAGTTCGGCGTAGCATACGTCTTCTACTTCCGGTTCTTCAATGCTTGGTCTTGGTAAGTAGTCAATCAGTAACGGATATGGGACGGATGTATCTGCCATTGAAGCAAAGCCTGCTAGTTCGTCTGCTCTATTATTTTCTTCCTTGCCGATCTACTCTATCCGCACTACTTCAAATTTCTTGATCTCTTTTCTGACTAAATGGCCACCAATATCCTTGTGAAATGGCTCTGTAGGCTAATGATCTTCCTCCTTGGTGGCTTCCGCATACGCCTTCATGTATCTCGATCAAGAACGCTTCAACTTTGCTGGGGAGAGCCAAAATCACTGCGACTTTGCTCTTATTTTGTTGGCCTCTTTCTTCTCTTTTGGTAGGACGCCGTCTTTTAAGAATGCTATGATAGGATCCATCCATGAAGGGCCTAGTTCGGCGCAGCATACGTCTTCTACTTCCGGTTCTTTAATGCTTGGTCTTGGTAAGTAGTCAATCAGTAACGGATATGGGACGGATGTATCTGCCATTGAAGCAAAGCCTGCTAGTTCGTCTGCTCTATTATTTTCTTCCTTGCCGATCTGCTCTATCCGCACTACTTCAAATTTCTTGATCTTTTTTCTGACTAAATCTTGGTACTTAGCCATCCTGTCATCTTTTGCCTTGTAGTCTCTTGAAATTTGGTTTACCACCAGCTGTGAGTCACTATAAACCATTACCTCAGTTGCCTTCATGTAGAATGCTAATTTCAGTCCTGCTAAAAGTGCTTCATACTCCGCTTCATTGTTTGATGCTGGAAAGCCAAGGTTGACTGCTTGTTCCACTACTAGGCCATCTGGTGAGATGAGGACTATGCCTAGTCCTGCACCGTGCCTGTTGGACGCTCCATCCACGAAGAGCTTCCACATTTCTCCAACGACCAATTTCCAACAAGTGGAGGGATCAGATGATCCCTTGGGATCAAAAGTGTTGCTTGTGTTTTCTTCAAGGTTCATGCTTGTTGTTTGCCCCTCGTTATCTGTTTGTACCAAGTCTTTATTTGTTGGTGAGTCTTGGTTTGGTGTAGCATGATTTGTTTCTTCCTCCCTTACTTTTCTCTGGTCTGTCTTAGGGTTTGACTGGGTATCCTGCACCAGGGGTTGCGTTATTTCGATGTCAACCTCCAACCCTAGTTCGGTTGTATCAGTTAGGTCGACTGGACAGATATGATGACTTCCTGGGGTGAATTTTACGACAAAGTCTGCCAAGGCTTGGGCTTGTATCGCGGTTCTGGGTTGGAACTTGATGTCGAACTGTCCCAATTCGACTGCCCATTTCAAGACTCGTCCAGAAAAGTTCACCCTCTCAAACAAAGCTTTTAATGGAAAGGCTGTGAGGATGATTATTGTGTGGGCATGGAAGTAATGCGACAATTTCCTTGATGCCATCATCAAGGCTAAGGCCAATTTTTCCAATGGTAAGTACCTAGTTTCCGCGCCCAGCAATGTCTTGCTGACATAAAAGATGGGCAGATGTTGGATTCCTTCCGCTTAGACCAATACTGCACTGATTGCGTGCTGTGATACTGCCAGGTACAAAAATAGTTCTTCTCTAGGTATTGGGGTTACTAGCAGTGGTAGAGAGGACATGTATTCTTTTAAACTTTCTAGGGCGCGGTCGCATTCTTCATCCCACTCAAACTTGGCCTTTAATGCTTGAAAAAATGGTCGACATCTGTCTGACGACTGACTTATGAACTGGTTTAGCGCAGTTACCATACCGGTGAGATGCTGTACTTCTTTTACTGAGTTGGGTCTCTCTAGTTCCTAAATTGCTTTGATTTGAGAGGGGTCTGCTTCTATACCTCGGTTGGTCACCAGGATGCCTAGGAACTTGCCAGATCCTACGCCGAATGCACACTTGGATGCATTAAGGCGTAGTTTGTGCTTCTTCAGGATCTGGAACATCTCACCTAGGTCCCTGAGATGGTCATTCTTATTCCTGCTCTTGACCACCATGTCGTCGATGTAGGCCTCCATCGTTCTGCCTAACAATGGTTCGAACATCTTTGTGACCATTCGTTCGAGTGTTGCCCCTGCATTCTTAAGGCCAAAGGGCATGACCTTGTAACAATATAGTCCTCTTGGCGTCGTAAAAGATATAACCGCCTGGTCTGGCTCATACATTGCGAACGATGGTACCCTCTGTACGCATCGAGAAAGCTAAGATGGTTGTGTCCTGCCGTCAGATCTACCAATTGGTCTATCCGTGGTAGAGAAAAGCTGTCCTTTGGGCCTGCCTTGTTGACTGTTTTGTAGTCTACACAGACACGCCATTTTCCATTCTTTTTAGGTACCACTACCGTATTGGAGATCCATCTGGGGTAGTGCACCTCTCTGATAGCTCCTGCTTCTAGCAGGTTTTCTACTTCTTCCGCCACTATCTCGGCATGGGGGAGTGCCGATCTGCGAGGGCGTTGTATAACTGGTCTGGCAGTTGGGTGGACGTTCAATTGGTGACAGATGAAGCTTGGGTCAATGCCAGGCATGTCATACGGCGTCCAAGCAAACACTTCGATGTTAGAGGTCAAGAATTCCATGACCTCTATTCTCTCAGTGCTGCACATAGATGAGCCAAGCAAAAAGAACTTATATGGGTTCTTTTCATCTATTCTTACCTGTACCAAATCTTCTACTGCCTTCTGTTCAGCGGCTTTGCCAACATCCGCAAACAATTCATTGCTCTCAGGTTCTTCCACCATCTGAACAAACCCTTTGGCAGCTCGGCTGCCATTTACTGTGACGAAGCATTGCTTGGACATAATTTGGTCTCCATAGACCTCTTCAATTACCCCAGCTTCGTTGGGGAATCGCATTACTTGATGGTAGGTTGATGCTACTGCTCTCATGGCATGCAGCCATGTCCTTCCCAAGATTATGTTGTTAGTGGAGGGCACTTTCAATACCCAGAATTCCACTTGTTTAGTCATGCTTCCTGCTCTGACTGGGAGGATTATCTTGCCGACTGGCCATTCCAGCATTGAGTTGAACCCGATCAGGGGAGATACGGTGGGTGCCAAGTCTTTGTCCTTCAATTTCAACTGTTTGAAAGTTTCGTAGTACATTATCTCACATGAGCTTCCTTGGTCAATCAAAATTCACTTGACGTCGTAATCCTTGATGCGGAGAGTGACTACCAATGCATCGTTGTGAGGGCAATATATCCTTTCCAAGTCTTTGTCTAAAAAAGACATGACATTCGTGGCTTCTGTTTTCCCTTTTTTGATGGTGGGCTGTGCACTTAATACTTCCCTTAAGTGCTCGGCCTTCTTTATCATTCCCCTGAGTTCACATACTCGCTCAGGCTCGAATACCCCATGTATTACGTTTATCACGCCTTGAGGTGAGCCGTCAATTGGTGTTCCGTCTGGATGATCGTGGTTTTGGGGGGCTGGCTGCATCCCTCCTTCTATGTACCGGTCCAGGTGACCAGCTGCCACTAACTCCTCAAGATGCTATCTCAACGGCGTGCAGTTTTCAGTGCGGTGCCCCTTTTCTTTATGGAAGGTGCACCGAGATCTTTCGTCGTAGTCCTTCTGTACCTCTCCCAATTTAGCTGGCCATTTGACGAAAGGTTCATCGCGTATCTCGCTGAGAATTCGGTTGATTGGTTTCTTGAATACCGTGGTAATGGCAGTGCAGACTCTCAACCATCTTTTATCTCGGTCCTCTTCGTTGTCTCGTCTACCTTGTCCATTCTTGCTTGGACGTTCTACCATGTTGATTTTTGTCGTGGTCTTCTTATCTGGTGTTGTTGTAGCACCAGATTTTTCCTTGGCACGGGCGCCATCCTCCTCCACCTGAATATGTTGGTGCACTCTCTCCATTAAGGCTTCCATCGTGAGGGGTGGAGTCATAGTAATTGAATCCCTCAATCTGTTTCCGACTGGAAGTCTTCTTTTGTATTGTGCGATGGCGAGATTGGTGGGGCAGTCCCCTATCTGGTTGAATGTCTCCCAGTAGCGACTGTTGTAAGATCTCAATGTTTCCTTGTCGCCCATGTCAATGGAGAGTAATTGGTCGATCTCCACTGGCATCTTGGTGTTCGTTCTGAACCTTGTTACGAATGCCTCCGCTAATTGCGCCCAGGAGGCTATGCTGCCTTCTAGTAGCCTTTCGAACCAGGTTAAACCTAAGTCGCCAAGGCTGGATGGGAATAGGATGCACATCAAAGCTTTGTTCTGCCGGTATACTGCCATGACCTGGCGAAAGTGGCTTAAGTGCATGTAAAGGTCTGTCTTCCTTTCGTACGTGGTAAATTTAGGCTGGATAAAGCCTGAGGGTAATGGTGCGTTCTCAATCGCTGGAACGAACGACGAGCTATGTAGTCTTGCCAATGCTTTATCTGTTGGTTCGTAGGCAAGGTGCGGTATTGGCATTCCAACCTCGACGCTTCCATGCATCCAAGGAGCCAACCGCTGAAGGGCTGAAACTCTGTGTGGGTCGCGTGCCCTGGCATCCTCCTTTCGTCGTGCCCTTTCTTCAAGCACAGTCCGTAAGTTAGACGATCTAGGCAACTCCGTTTGTCTGGACGATGTCTGGTGCGTATGTGAAGGTCGATAGGTACTTCCCTCAGTGTAAGACCTCAATGATTTCATTCTCTCAGACCTGGAGTAACGAGTTCTGGAAGTTCTTGATTGAGTGTCGCCTGTCCTAAGGCTCCTACTCTCTGCTTGCGATGGCGTGGTATGTTTACCACGATCTTCTGAGTGGCGAGGAGTCGTATTACCTTTGCGCCTCTCTCCTGTTGCCACTCATTTTCTCTTGATCTGGCGCTTCATGGCCTCCATGTCCACCGCCATCTTCCTTATTAGTTCATCTTGCTCTTTTACGCGATCCTCCAGAGCTTGAGGGTCGATTCTTCGCCTTTGCTTTTCAGGACTTTGTGAGCGAGAGCGACGGGGGCTGTTGTTCCGCTTCCCCCTCGCATCCCTTCGGGGATTCTGTCGCTGGGGCTCTAAGTTCGCCATGGGAGGGATAGAGGGTAATCCTTCGCGCCTCCCACCTCCCTCTGGGGTTTGTCCGTCGATGGCAGATTGCGGCAAATCTTCGTTGTGCGCCATTCAACTAGCGAGGGAAACTTGATCAAGAGGTTTTGTTCTTTGTCTGATATTCCCACAAACGGCGCCAATTGTACGGGAAAGAAATAAACCTTCTCGTATAATCCTGTTGATCAAGTCTGCGCTCCTCCGTACGACGTCGCTTTACTCCTTGAAAATACAAACGTGAGCTAGCCGGCGGGTGTGTGCCGGATACTTCTCCGATGCCTAAGTCAGCAGAATAGACAAATAGATAAAATGCTCTGTATATTCGGGAATCAATGTTGTGTTACCTCTCCAAAGGTGATGCTATGAGCTTTTATAGGTTCTGTGTGGCACAATCCTAGTAGGACTCTTACTCCTCCATGTAGAGTCCTCCTTGGAATCATATTCCTGAAAGATAATGCTTATCCTTCAACGCTCCTCTCACTGCTTGAACCAAGTGAGATGGTTTTACCATGGTCGGATTCCAATATGACCGAGGTAAGCATGGCTATGCTAAGCCGCAGAGTAGACCGAACTATCTAGTTCGGTTCTTCCTTTCACTGCTCTTACCTCGGTTTCTCCTGTACAACCCATGGCGTGCTTAGATCGAGCTAGCAAATAGCAAGGTTCCAACCGAGCTAACCACAGTATCCTATGACTGAGCTAACGCTGAGTATGGTGACTGAGCTAACTGCAGAGCTCTCTTGGACCGGACTAACTTCAAGGTTTTCTCGGACTAAGCTAACTTCAAGGCCTTTTTTTACTCAACCCTTCTTACTATGGCCCACAACGGCCCATTACCCCGCTCGGCCTAATTTAGATATAAATTACCCTCTCATAAATACATGTAAATTTTATGATTATTTGGGGAACTTTTGGAGAGAAAAAGAGCATGCAAAGGATGGCTAGGTTTTGCTATTTTCTTCTTCATTACTTGTAAGTTTTGTGATTATTCCATTTATGGCTTTGATTGTTCCTTCAATGATGCGTAACTAAACTCATAATTAAGGTTGAAGATGAAACCTCATAATTCTTAGTAATATATGATCTGATCATATTTTCTTAAATTGTGATTTAAATGATTAATCATTTTTGCTTCTTGTAATTAATTTATTAAATTTTAGATATGAATTTAATCATGTTTCTTTCATGATTTGAAATTTATTGATTTATTAGTTTGCCTTAATTATTATCTTGTTAAATTCGAATATTGAATATCTATTGTGATTTGTTACAAGAGGATACATTAGATGATTTGATTTTGAACTTTTAGGTGAGGGAAAACGTACATAAGATAATTACTTTTAAAAGAACTTAACGAGCCCATTTTCTATAATAATTGAGATTGATTTCCATATTATTGTGAAGAGAATTAAAGAAACCATTCAGATTATGTTATTAAATATTGTGTATGCTTGAGTGTAGATTATGAAATCTTAGTTTTATTCATCTGATTAATTTATTCTTTTATTCAATTATTTATTTATTGCATCTCTAGATTTAATTTCAATCAAACCAAAATTTTGTTCACTAGATTAGGGTGTATTTAGTTTGAAATTAATTAGTTTCTGCAAAAATCATAAATCTTGTGGTTCGACTTCGCATTTATTACATTATACTATTGTAAAGTTCATGCGCTTACGAGTAATTAAAATTAACACATCAATCCACACTTCCCACATCCAGAGGCTTAAGGAATAACTAAACTTAAGACTCAAGAACACAAGAAAACACATGAGATTGATGAATATAATATCTGGTCAACACTTCATACTGAACTTAATAATGCTCTCATGTGATAATATTATATTAATTTAATGAATCTGATCACTTAAATTTGTTGGCAATGTTGTGTTGACACAAACAAAATATGATAAGAAATATGATACTTTAGTATTATTGTATCCAATTCTATATATTGAAAAGAAAAAGTTGAGATACCTAAAATATGACTCCTTAAATAATGTGGGCTATTCCATGTTAGTTATTAAAATTTAACAATCAATTACCGAAGACCCAACCCCTTTTCATATCATTAGGAACGAATTTAGAGATCATGTTTAGAAATCTCTAGCATTTCTCATACTGTAATCAGACACTGACTTGGGATTTGTTTGTACTACAATAATCTTTCAATTCCAAATTAGTAGAGCAGTTAATATGTTGTAGTTGTAAACACAAGTACAACAAAAGTGTTGTTGCATATATCCTTCCAACTATTACCCCAAATCAATAGTTTCCATTCCTATTTCCACCCATTCTAGTCTGAATATCATGAATCCAGTTAATTACAATAGCAATTCAAATTCTACAAGCAAAACTATAATAAAATTCTTCACTTGGTAACAACAAAGGATGCTTAATTTGGATACACTTTATATCATACCACATACAATCCATCCAAAAAAAAATTGTGTACAAAGTTACAAAACATAACTTCGATTCTTTAATTACAATCGTTGAAACAATTGAATGATAAGCACATACAGACTATGAAAAAATACATCAATAAAGAGGAGCTTGGAGCTAAAAAAGCTCTAACCTCCTGAAAAAAAGAAACAATTGAAGATGCACGCTTCCCACATGACCATCTAGATGGAAGAGTAAAAGCATTTACAAGAAACAACAAAATGTCCTCACTATATTATTGATTCTAATCTTCACTGATAATATAAGAATCTAGAGTCTCCCAGAACATGGAGAGAGAGAGAGAGAGAGAGAATACTTTTGGCTTCGCTAAACTAATTGGCGCATCAGCCAACTTGGCTTCCATGTTCTCCCTAAAGCATACTTTTGCTCAACCCAAAAAGTCGTCTCCCACTCATTATAGTTCAGCTCTGCATAATCTCTAGTTACTAGACTTCATTATGCCAACCAATAATGACCCGAGGTTTATTGAGACCGCTAAACATAAAAATGAGACTTTATTTTCTTGGGCTTTTAAAAAATAGGATCCTTTGGCAATAAGAATTTTTGAGATTTTCTTGGAGGGCCTTATGCAAAGGAGAAATAGTTGAGCCATCTCTAATACCAACACTAGGTTGCATTTGTTATCAATCAATAAAATAAGGGGAACTTGACTCACTTTCTCTTTATACCTGACATGTTTCAATAGAAATAGGACTGAGATCAACTAACAAATAGGAAAAGAACCAAACAACAGCAACAATAATAATCTATCTATCTATCTATACTATTATATTAAGTAACGGTTGAACTTTGTATTCAAGTTTTTGCTTGCTTCTCCTTATACCACGTGTTTCTCATTTTATTTTTACTTTTTTGAATTGCTGCGTGTGCCAACCACCTGTAATAATAATTAAAAGACATCATGTGCTTAGGTAGATAGTTCTCGCTCAAAAGATTAGAACCGAAACACAAACCAGGATCAAGTTCGAAACAAAGTGATGAGTTTTACACATCAAATTTTGAGTTTGCCCATATTAGACATTTACAGACCATAAAATTTGCATAATCCTATCGGCACAATCACATAGGACAGAGGTACCAAGGAACATTACTTACGTAGAAATAAGCTCCATTAAAACTCCAAGCTAGAGCTTTCGGCTTCAGTTATGGTCTCTAACTCTCCATGAGATCCAGTAAGATAGATTTGGAGCTCCTTCTCTTTTCCAATTCAATCCTTAGAGTAGTCTCTTAGTCAAATTTGTGATATATGATCTCTATCTTTCTTGTCAGACAATAGAAAAGAAAAGAAAGAAAATCTACCTTCCTCGAGTCTCAAAGAGACGAAGAATGATACAATCGCGACACATTGCATGATTCAATTAACCAATTCCATCTTGTCAAGCACCACCTTTAGAAAATCCGAGTTCATTCTTTCTAACACAACATCAATGAATAAGACCCAATAACGCAAGGACATAGCAATTGTGTGTATTAAATATAATTTCATGCTTCCAACTCTTTCTTAGAACTAGTTTGTTAGTTACTTGTAAATTACATTAATCAAGTATGTCCAATTAGCAGAAGATCACAACAATATTGAAAGATGTATGGGCCGTTCACTTGTTAGATAACGCTTGATGGCTGTAACACTGCCTAGGGGTACCCGCATGCGTTAAACAGTTCGGGTTCATGATTTCTTTGATCTAATATCACGAGTACAATGTGAGACATAGTTGAAAGTCCAGATTCGGAAACTTTGATAGAAAATTCATTTTATTGCAAAACCATTGCAAGAAATGGACTGCATCACCAAATGTTAGAGTTGCCACCTAATGTTTTGGAAAAATTAGAAAACTCATGACTCGTGCCAAGGCCATTGTTTGTCGTAAGCAAGGATGCTTCGCTCGAAACCTTAGGTATGAGTGGAGAAAGTCATTAATTGAGCACCCTCGCTCACCTGATCAAAATATCGACCTTTACTAACCTTGATATGAGTTTTATTAGCATCATATGTTCATATTACAATTATTAATAATCCTAAAAGTTACTATGCCTATGTTTGAGAAGTTAGGTTTGTGGATTTTTTGTCTAAAATAGCCACAAAAAAACAAAATAGGCTTTTTAGCCCAATAAGACAAAATATCACATCCAATACATGATCATTACATTTTTTCTCTCACAAAAAAGTCAAAAAAAACTAAAAAAACCAAAAGCCCTTCCTAAACCAAGCTTTTTAGCCCCAAACTAAAATAGCCAAAAAAGCCAAAAGCCAACCCACTTCCCAAACAAAGCCTATGTGAAGCAAACACATATAGATGGTGTCGTCCTTTTTGGAACAATTTTGATTTCATTATTTTGAAAATGTTTTGAATAGTGCAATCATGAAAATCATTTTTATTCCAAAGTAAATAACACAACCTTCACCCACTAGCATGCATAGAGTTATATCAAATAGGCACATAGCCACATGGTAGGATGCTAAACATAGTAAGAAAATCACACACATGTAGGATGCTACAGCACAAAAACTTACATATTTACTGACGTCCCACAAATAGGTACAAAACAAACTTAGTAAAAAATGCATGATCCTATACACAAGTTCCTAATGCAATTCACTCATGAAATGCAACTACATATCCGACTTCTAATATATAACATGTGAATAATCTCAAAACATGAGGTAGCTCACAAAATCATATAATAATCGATTAAACCCACATATGCAAATTTAGCCGGATCTTAAGGCATAAAACATAGATGCAAAGCATGGATATGATGACAAACATGATATACTAAATATTCACGGCATATGGAAAGCAAATGAAAGAACAGGATAGAAAGAAGCGGGAATGTGGAATTATTACATTGTTTTGAATATTACAAATCTGAATATCGAGGGGAAGAGGAAAAATATTACAACAAAATATATCCTCGCAAACACTCTCTAACTAAAGAAAAAAAGAAAGAAAGAAAAAAAAAGCTTTAAGGGATCTCGGAGACCATCGGGGACTGTTTTGCTTGACACATGAGACTGCTTGGTTCTATTTAGGAGAGAGTGGTTGGGCCAGCCAAAAGACGAACTAGCTGGCCAAAAAATTAGTTGGTCGGCCAAGTAGGCCAATTAGGCCAGACCAAAAACTCTATTTTGCTCAAACAGCAAAAAAAAAAAAAAAAAAAAAAAAACAAACAGAAAATATGCAAGTGGCTCAACTAACCACTTTCAGTTAGCTTACTACATGTTTATAACATGAAATCAAAGTTGAAAAAGCAATAGAATAAAGAAAATACAAGAAAGTAAAATAAAATGAAAAGTGTGCAAAATTTACCTTCAAATGAAGGATTTGATTTCTAAACTTCCTCTTGATTACCTCAAGCTTAAGAAGTGTGTTCGCAATTCTCAGTTTGAAAATCCGAAATTCTTATTTGGAATGGTGTTTTTGGGTAGTTTAACGATGTGTTGGGAGAGGGGGGGGGGAGAGAATTACAACTCTATGTTTTTCTCTTTTTTAAGGAACACTCACTCTCTTTTGATCAAGGCTCAAGAATATGGTTATAACAAAAAATTTTAGATGGTTTTGATGTATAGAAAGATGATATATCAGTGTATGAAAGTTTTGGTTCAAAGCTTAAGGATTTTTCTCTTTTTCTCTTTATCTCACTGTTTTCTCTTAAGTTATTCCTTTATTATTTTTTCTTTCCTTTTTTTTTTTTTTTTGGTTTTCTTTTTCTGATACATTCTGATTCTCTAGATAGACAATGATGGAAGGCAAAGTCAAGGAGAGAGGAGACAAGGTGGGAGACATGGATGATGGGGTGACAAGGGTGGTTGAATTGGATGCCCTCTTTTTGGAAGAGACAAAAGCTCTTTTGACAATGGAGGATAATGGAGGGCGTAGCTGTATCTCCTGCACTGAATGTATCAATAACAACTATAATGGCATGACCCACACTCATTCAACAAGAATTCTACCGAAACTGCTCTGCTCCTAGGAAAATTAGCTGGCCAGCCGGCCAAAAAAGTTTATCATGGCGGACTATTTTGCACCAAATAGGATTTTTCGACAGAATTATCACCATTTCCTTCTATTTCCACACCATTCTTTGCTTGATTTCCTCAGAAAAAGTTTCATTTTAAAGTTTAAAAGTGAGTTTCAGAACACTACAAAAATATTCAGAACAAAAAGCGGAAAGAAGGTTTCAAAAGAGAGTTTTGAATGGGATTTAAGCACTTGGCCAAAACAAGCTTAGGTTGGAAATGAAGCACAGATTTCATATTTCTTGTTGTGAATTATGCGAGAAACACATTCTTGTTTTCATTATCGGGTAATCCAAAGAAAGCGCCCATGTCTTAAGGTCGGTCAAAATGGGGTGTCTACAGCTATCCCTCTTTGACAGAACTCGAAGTCATCACTTGACGTGAGTAAATGTTAAAGCCCGAAGATGACCCTTTTGAAAAAGCCGTAAGACGTGGGCAAACAAACAAGATACGAATGCAATTGGTTGAACCTGAAGGTTGCCTACGTATCCCTTTGCAAAGAATCAAATCAGCGTAGTTTAGGGGCAAAATGCAAATGATATGCTCGAAATACAATTGATAGCTAGACTTATATGCTTCGTGAAGCCCTTTTTTTTTCTTTTTTTTTTTTGAAATTCATGATCAATGCAATGCAACAGGTAATATACTAGGCAAGCCTCGTGTAAAGACCCCAAAATGCGTATAAGAAATCATTGGTATTTAACTATGAGATGAGGTGTTTTAATTTAATTATATCTTTTGGAATTGAAGTATTATCTATTGAGTTACGGATTTAAAATTGAAATTACCGACCTATATAGGTTCAGAAATCAAAATTGAGTACTTGGATATGTTAATGGGAATTTTCGGAACTATTTGGGACAATTAATTGGAAATCTAATTTGTCTGATTCTTTAATGCACGTTTGGGTAGTTAACTTTATACTGCAAATTGAAGGCATTAGAGGCTTCAGAAACCAGAACAGTGGACATATTTATGATCCTCATAATTTTTAGAGTTATCTGGGAAGTTTAATTGAAATTTGATTTCGTACGAATCGTAAGGCCACGTTTGGCTCTCTCTATTGTGTTATGTTGGTGTGTATGTGTATACTTGTATTATGGGTGCCTTATGAGTGGATGGACTCATCTCTTAGAATCAAAAAAAA